>CABPRJ010000953.1:1364666-1397776 GCA_902439185.1 Cinara cedri | reverse complement strand
TGTAATGATATGCTATTTAAGCTATCATACATTATGTAAAATAAAATATTATGTAATGTTAATAAATCAAACAATTAATAACAGGAATGATAGTAAAACATTTACATCCGATTCCATTCTTTTTTATTATCAAATAACATATATTTTAGTACGATATTTACTCATCGTAAGGAGATAATACTTAAGCTATCATATATAATTAAAATAAATTATATAATCAATATTGTAAAATAATTATAATAATTTGTAGTCATTAATTATTAGATTAAGTTGTTAGTATTAACTAAATTAAGATAGCACATTTACACACGCACACACACATATTTCTCCAGTTATAAGGAGGCCGGCCACTTCCAATAAACACACAGTGTATGTATTGTTCCCGTTGCTTTTGGACAGATGATCACAAGCGAGTGTAAAAGACTACGCAGAGATTCTGACAAAAGCACGGGAACCTAGAAAAGAACTTTATATTTTAAAAAAAAATTAATAAATAAAAAACAATTGTTACATTAAAAATCTTTTTATTCACTACGGTCACCTTTGTCAAATTCAACATATCAATTTGCCGCCTGAAGAAGAAAGGTAATCAAATTTATAATTAATTTATACGTGTAAATCGATTTTACATAACTAGGCACTCCCCGCCTTATTTTTGTATTACTACAATATGTTTTATTAGTGTTTTATTACTCAATTATTATAATTTTGATAAATCAAACACTATGACCTATTCATATTGTTCATCCCGCGCGATTACAGTATCCGGTTTTCGTCGAATTTTACGTTAAGTATTCTCGCATTCTCCTTGTATAAATATTTTAACGTTTTCAATAAGAAAAATCATTAATATTATAGTATACACGGAACGATTTAATGACTTCCCATATCGTATTATCTCTGTACATTTCGTGTCCTTAAACGAATAGGCTGGTTTTTAAAAATTTTTTTTTTTTTATAGTAGTAGTAGTAGTAGTCCCGTCGTCCTGCTCAATATGTATAGATACATATATATAAGTATAAACGGGTTTTCGTATCTCCCGGAGGCCTAAAGAACCACACATCAAATATTTTTTTTAAACCCGATATTATACGAAATGATAAATATGATCATTTTTATTATTATACTCGTAAATTATACGCTCGTTTTAAAATATTATAATGCATACTAATCGGATTTATAAGTGACCCACCGACAGTATAGTAGGTGGGTAAGTAAATAGACGAAAACCGTCTCGCCCTGCAGTGTATAATAGGTAAGTACTGCCACAAGGACGGGAGCCACGAATTTTGTCAGCGCTCTTGACTCGTATTACTTACCACTATACGTATGTACAAGTATATTGTTACGACGCAAATGTTAAGCACTATAAGTAGTTCACCTCTAGAAGAAAAAAAAAACACAATATAATATACTACTATATATATTAATTTTGCGCTTTACCATTCACCGGAGTAGAATATTTTATGTTGTAGATAAATGAACTTATAACTAGAGCGCGGTTTTATGAACTACAACCGATATAAAAATAATTCACATAACATGCTGTAAAAACGATATATGCGGCAATATTATAATCAATAGTTATGTACAAAAAAAAAAAAAAATTGTAAAAAACGTACGATATTATTGTTACCTATTTTATCAGTAGTTATTATTCGTATGTTATTAAAATTAATAATTAAACGATATTCAAATATTTCCTCGGTAACACTGTGGCGTGTCTGTCTGTCAATACGTGTTCGTAGATTGAAAACGATCGTTTGATATCAACGTTAAAGAAGAATTCGGAACATATTTGAAAGAAATCAATATCGCATTGGGTCTTTGTAGATTTCATCCAGTTGAACCTCTGCTTAATAATACTACATATATTAATGTTAAGTAAGTGACATTATTTTTTCGCAGTGGCGCATAATTTTCATTGAAATACCATGCAATAAATATTTGAAATTATTGTAAAATATGTATAAATATACAAAATTAATATGTTCATACTACTTCTGGAAAATATAGTACAGTGAGAATATGTGTAGACAATATATACATAATATGGAATGAACATGTTGTAATAATATTGTAATTTTTTTTGCCGCGTACACATGTACAATATAAGAGTATATAATATACGTGCATGAGTGCGTATGAAACAAGTTGCATACATGTGTGTAATTCGAATTACATATAAAATTAAAGTTTGATTATAATTCGAACATATTTACACGTTTCTAAAAACGTTATTTTAACACGATTATCACATTTTTTCGTTTTGTAAATATAATTTCTAAGATTATAGTATACAATTCGTAAAGATTGTTAGCGAAAATCTAAAAATACGAAAAGGAAATAAATATATAAATGCTTTTGTTCCATAGATTGTATAATGTGTACAAAGGCTAGCTAAAATAAAAAATAATCCAACATTAAAACTGTATATTTTTAACGAGTATTTTATTAATTAATCTTCCCTGACATAAACATTGACATATTATATTATATTAACCAGCTGTCCCGGCAATACTTTGCTATTGCCAGATTATAAACAATATTTAGTAGATACCATAGATAACACATAATCAACAAAATTAATAATAATATTTACTTTGTTACCAATCAACAAAAATTTTACCACAAAATACCAGAATTCCTGAGTCAGCTATCCTTCAGGGGTTAAATTTTAGCAATTTCAACAGTTATAAACCTTCTCAGGACCATGCACAACATTTTGCGAAAAACCTCGTTACAAAACCCCGTAGTTTTTGAGTCTATAAAGGACCTACAGACAGACATTCACTTTTATATATATAGATAGATTATAATTATTAATTTAGTTATATTATTCTAAGGATAAGGAGAAAAAAAACGTTTTTTTTTAAAATTAAAGTGGTTCGAATAGGTTCCGGTTATTATAAAGGAAATTTACTTATAGTTAAGGTTTTTTTTTTTTTTATTATTATTAACTTGGTACCTACCAATAAATTTTTGATTTGTCTATAAACTAAAAAGTAAAGAAATTCAAATTCGAAAAATGAATATTCGTATAAATAATATATACTAAAAAAATTGATGGGGGAAGAGGGTGGAAATATATCTCCCTGATCTCCCCCCTTAAATACGCCACTGTTATATACGGATAATATCGTGATAAATACTCATGCCCGTTCTTTCTCGCAAAATCCTGTCGGTACTCTTGGTTAGCGCTAGCCAACACTTTGCGGGACATCGTAAGAGCCGGGTTTCATATTAAAGTGCCCATTTCTCTGCAGGTTATATATTTTGCAATGCCTATAATAAAATATACCCGATACGAACCCGTTATAATATCTCATCTATGTGCGTACTTGCGCTATTACAGCGCTCGTCAGTCGTCATTATTTCATTACGATTGCCTACGGTTTAGATAAAATAAATTTACGAGAAATATTATACGTATAGTATACCTAATATTATGTGATTTACAACCGTATAATCACGCCACAATTAAATAAAAAAAATGAATAAACAAACACGCACTTCGAAAAAAACCACGTCAAATCGCGTATAATATAATATAATATTCGAAAGATAACGCGCATAATATTAATTTAAATAATGAAAATTATAACGATTCGTTTTTGTTATTATAATTAGGAGAAAAATCCGTATGTATGTAGGAAAATTAATTTTATACATGGTATTTTTTTTAAATCAATATTGCTCTCGAGCAATGAAAATTATTCGTTATTCGATTTTTTTTTTTTTTTTAGCTTTATGTCATATTATATTAGTATTGTTAAAAATGCGCATTTTTTTTTGACTTGCAATAAATAAAATATTATAATATTCAAGAGTAATACAAATTAAAAAAATAATAATAATTTGTATTAGTCTAGACTGTAGACTAAACGCTATAGGTATACACAAGTGTATCCAAAGTGATTTCAAGTATTTGCATTCAATTAACAACTGCATCAAAAATATAGGTACCTAACATACAATATACAATATTACTCGCCGCATAACAATAAATTCGAAATGTACGAAATATGTAAATGTTGAATGTTCGATTCGACTTCATGTATTACAATACTTAAAATATTATTATTTATTTGGCATATATGTAAATGTTGTACAATATTAATAAACGAGCAAAAAGCTGTTGTTGGCGACGTACGTCGTTTCTAAACAAGTATCGTCACGCAATAACGAAGAGTAAACTTAATTTTAAAAAATATCATTGTCCAAACATCAACTGCAATAAAGTGTACCCGTTGTGAAACCGAAATTTAAATATCTCGCGGAAATTTTATCATTTCTAAATTTAAAGTAAATATGAACATTTCATAGAAGATTATAGAGATGTGAAACCGAAATTTAAATATCTCGCGGCAATTTTATCATTTCTAAATTTAAAGTAAATATGAACATTTCATAGAAGATTAGCCCTTATGAGATAAAATGTTATCGAGAAGGGAAGTAAGTAAACAATATAATTTATAAAGTAAATCATATTATATGATTTAATGTTCAATAAAAACAAATAACATTATTATCGACTCTTTGGCGTTTCTAATTATATGTTATCAATTAATTTATGTAGCTTAAATGCCCTTATTAACTAGAGCATTCAAAATATTGGTTAATTACGTCTTGTCAAGTTAATGTATACAAATTAAACTCGTAGGTATATATTTAATTATTGGTATGTATACATTAAATATTATACAATTTATAAATATGTAAACAAACGTAGAAAAATTAATGTTTTTACAAAATTTCGAATAAAATTGAAACGTTCAAATTCAAACTTGTATATTTAACTACATCATATTGATTTCAGTCGCGATAAACGTAATTTTTTAGTTAGATTAACATATTATGTAATATTATGTAAATACATATTAATATATTGTTATCTTAATTATCAGAAAAATTATTTGGTAATTTAAGCAATATGATTCATTAAAGCAACTTGTCCACTTTTGAATCATCCCTAGGTATTAAAATAATCGTTTTGAGTAGCTAAGCATGATTATAGCTGGTCGAAAAGAGACGAAATCAAAATATGTCATCGAATTAGGTAGGGTTGATTATTATTGTTTCCTCGTGCAACTCAGAATCGAAAAATTCAATACCTAACGGACATAAGGTCCACACTGTAAATATTATACTAAAATTATAATATTAAAATGTACAGGTGGATACATTATTGTAGAAATCATAAAAACATCAATTGTATATAAATAATTAATAATTATATCAAATATAGTATATAACTATATAGTTAAATTGGTGCGATTCGGTGGGTGAATGATATAGTCAACATTTTATCAGTCATTCCGGGTTGGTCGAATTGCACTTTTTACCTAAATTAAATAACCGAACTGCACGCGGGTCAAAAAAAGTTTTAAAAACACTAATTTCCCTGACCACTTACAGGTTTAGAACTGCAATGATTTTAATCATTGGCGAGGTTAAAAAATTAATTTTCTCTTAATTTATGTGTATATTTGTATACCTAATTAAAATGTGGTTTTTGAACTCGTTAAATTATTACAAATTGATATTATATAATTATGGAAATATTTTTTGTTTGAAAATTGCTTTTTAATTATATGACTATAAAAATAAACAGATTTTTAACAGAACCAATCATTTAATTGTTGGTGAGAAGGAAGAAATGAACGTTTTAAAAACGTTTGAACTAAGTTTTTTTTTTCAGACATTTTTATTGAAATGTCTTTCTTGAACCGAGTGCATTTCGACTAGAGGTTTCAATTAAAAACATGAGTTAATAAGTATGTGTAAACAGAGTTCGTGTACACGTAAACGAAAAAGGTGTACTTACGTATACTTAACACAGCATCTACTATCCATGGTTCACGTGTTTTAATGTTATTCACGTGAATACGTGAATAAGTGAATATACGTGAAATACGTCATTATACGTGTACGCGTGAACAATCACACGTGCACACGGATCGGATTTTGAAGTACACGGTTCGAATGTTAGTTTCACGTGAATACATGAAACCATGTACAAAGATAAATGGAGAGTACTACTTTCGACCATTACCTGTGTTTGGTCCGAGCGCAATTCGATGAAGTAAATTTTTTTTTACCCAAACTCAATTCAACCTTATCCGGCCGTTCAGCTTAATACCGAAATTTAATTTTGAGAGTGCTCCACTTGGAAGGTATACTCGTAAATAAATTAAACGTGAAATAAACACAAAATATTAATATAGTTTATATAAATTAATTGCGGGGTTAAATAAAACAATATTTTAGAAAAACTTTCTTTTAACCGAAATAATATTCCGGTGGGTGTATTCGCGTTTCCCTGTAACTTTACACTGCACTATTATGATAATAGTATAGCTGTGCCAATGCGAACCCGATTCTGCTTTTATTCATTTGACGACGCGACGGGAACAAACGCACATACTAGTCGTCTCGTTAAATTTGAATTCGTATGGAAGTAAACAAAATAATAACTACACGAAAATATATACGTCCCATATTCTGTTTTACTATTATTGCAATTTTACGCAGTTCGTTTCAATTATTTGTAATATTATAATACGCGGTCGTATAGCTTAGGTATATAACAAAAAAAATACATATTACACATACGGTGCGAATGACCCTGCTGCAAAGTAACGTATGCATATATAAGTAATTCGCTTCGAGTCAAATAGAAAAAAAAAAACAACCGGCTAGTTGAAACTTAATATACAACGACTATTCTTCGTTAAGGCACGTGCAACTGCGTAGTGCTATATAATTCTGGGTGTAACATAGTAACTTGTAGTTATGCCCGTAAATTTGTACGTTTTATCTCGGTTATTATTAATTATTATGGCAACTACAAGGAAATACACCCAAATACACCAACCACGTCTAAAACGCTACAAAGAAGGCTCACTTAGTCTTTTTTTTTTATTAGATTACGAGATTTTTATAGTAGGTAGTTCACAAACACAAACAAAAGATAAATAAAGAATTGATACTGTCGATGGATGTGCCACTGCGTTGTAGGTGGGACATTTAAAAGGTGGATACATAGAACTAGCTCGTTTAAATTATAATATGTATGCAACGCTCAACTTTTTTTATTTGAACCACTAAATACAATTTATGATGAATCTTGAGTTGAATATTTCAGTATTTCAGTTCAGCCAAAACAGTTTTATTCACATAAAACCAAAAAAAGAAGACAAAAAAAAAACCCTATAAAATGTCAAAGGCTTATAAATAACTCAAAAAAAGCCAGAATATTTTCAAAATTTAAAAAAGGCTTAATTTAAGTATTCTGTGAACATGTCAAGTCTTTACTTATCAATGCATTCCTTACTCAGCTTAGAATTAAAAAAATAACAAGATAGGTAGGTACCTAGTGTGAATATTATAAAAACTGCGTACTTTTGATATAGGCTACTACAATATATATACTGCATTTGCAGTTTGACGAGGGGAGGGGGAGGGTCGCATAGCTATCTCATGAGTTCTGCAGGCGCCAGTATAATGCGCCATGTATGGCCCATTTTAAAAATATTGAAAACAAACGTTTATTGATATCGATGGAAAATAAACTCTTGGTTACGTGTATAAAACAATCCAGAATCGACATTTTTACGATTATGTACTCTTTTTGATATAACAAAAAATCGAACGTATTAAACCGCACAAAAATGCCTTAAGTAAAACTTATCGCAAATCTAAAAATAAATCGATATAAAACATTATGAAACTAATCGTATTCGACCTCGATATAAGCAGCTTATGAAAGACAAAAAATAAAATTGTAATACATATACATACAAATCGCGATTTTCATAGATATTTTTAAACGTAACTAGAATATAATAATAATAAATAAAAAAAAAATACCTATACGGTTAACCTTGTATTCGATTTTCTGCAGGTATCAGAAATAAAATATAAATTGCGGTATAAAATGAAAACAAACACTATTATAATGTCATTGTTGACGAATACAATCGATTCAATTGAGATTCGAAATTAGAACCAGCGGGTATACGAAAAAAAAAAGTAAACAAATCGTGAGTTACGATTTGAATGCGACGTTTAAAACTTTATTATTAAATTTAGAAATAAAAAAAAAATGAAAAACACCGATCTCGATCGTATTTTTGCATACAATTAATATTACTTTTTTATTGATCTGCTTGCAAAATTTCATATTATATTATATTGAAAACGGACATTCCGCAGGGACGCGTTCGATAGTGCAGCAACATCCTGTTACGAATGTTTTTGTCATTTCAGTATCTCGTTATTACGTGTATAGTTTTCGGCTGATCGGAGAAAAAAATTTATGTAATGTATTTTTATAAAAAAAAAAAAAAAAAAAACAGAACGATTTTTTATGCGCTGCGATGTTGTCAAATTGAACATTCTCAAACTGTACGCCGCAACACGAGTGTCTCCAAAAAGGCCAAAAAATCGTTCACTTACTTGGTTGGTTCAGGTTTCACTTGTTTTCGGCGCCTCTCGTATTTCGCACGATTATCAACTGTATTGGCAGTTCTCCAGTCCTCTCGATCGTGTCAAATGTTACGCGCGGAAATGTTGCACAATATAAAGAGCAAGTAAATTAACTTTCACAATCGTCTGCTGTACCGCGGAAAAACGCGCCACCGGACGGGATTTCCCGTGCGTAAATGGGATTTCCCCGGAGAACGGATATAATATCCCGCTGCAACACCGCAAGAAGTCAAATAAGAAGCCGATAGCCCGTGGTCAAGCGCTCCGGATCGGTGGTCGTTCAATCGCCATTTTCACGCGACGTGCTTTTTTTTTTTTTTTAAACCGTCTAGCCGTATAGGAGGAAGGAGTAGGAGGAGCGAAGAGCGTGGCGTGGTTTTTTTTTTATTATTAAATTGCTATTCTACCCTGCAACAATGATCATTTTCCGGTCTAGAGGCGCTATTTCCATACACGACAATGCGATATCGTTAACACATGCGGACGGTGTTCACACTAAAACAAAAACCGGATATACTGCTCGTGGGTAGGCCGCAGTCGTGGGTGGACGTCGCCGAGACGGTAGGACAATTGTACGGGACAATTCGCGGGCGCCGTGGAATCGTATCTGGAAGTGTACCCGCGGGCCCGTTTTGTTTTAAACAGGATTCGGTCGCAGAATCTCGAACGCACGGCCCCGGAAAAATCGAAACATTTCTAGCTGCGCCCAACCCGTAGAGGGGTTTTACCGAGAGAAAAATACGCATCTTCGTAAAACGACAGTAAAAATAACAACAATAATAATGACAATGATAACAATGATAATGATAATAATTGTAATATAGCCTCTTCGCGTTGTGCTCGGCATCTAAACTTGTAATCGCCGGACAAACACAACACCCGAAACCGGTTTTTCCCCGCGAACGGGTCCAACCTACAAAAACGAAAATATCCTCGTCATCGTCGTAATAATAATAATACTCGTTACGTATATAATAAAGGTAGGTAGGTACCTACCTACCTACCTAAATTACAGTAGTACACCTTCGCCTGCGTGTAAATAATAATAATAATAATAATACTCGCAATAGGTACACGTGCGTATCACGTGATCGTGAAACGAACGGACGACGGGAACGTGTTGGTTTTTTTCTTTTCTTTCATTTTTGGCGGTCTTCGGGTTTTTTTTTTCACTCGCTCACTCACTCTCTCTCTCTCTCTCACTCTCTCTCTCTCTCTCTCTCTCTCCGGTGTCTCTCTGCGGCCGTCGAACGTCGTGACCCACTCGGTGCGGGCCGACGACGGTCGCGGGGGTCGCGAATTCTCTCCCGCGTGTTTGTAAACACCGCGGTTTTGTTTTGTAAATACTGCACCGCCGCCGCCGGCCGCGCAGCTACGTCACCGTCGACCGTGCGAAACTCGGCAAAATCCAAGAATGTAATTTATAATAACGCCGTGTCGTCAGTGTGTGGGTCGAAGGACTCGCTCGCGTCGCCGTGACGTAAACTTGTAACGGCCCGTCCCCTGGCCGTCGCGTTCCTTGAAGGAGAGAGAGAGAGAGAGAGAGAGAGAGAGAGCGAGAGAGTGGAGCATAATATTGTAAACCTCAATCTACGGTAATCCCGTAAACGCGCAGCGCGGTCAGGTCCGGTTATTGGTCCATAGGGAATCTCACAAGGAAATTCTCCCGTCGTGTCCGATCGCATACGAATTATTGTTATTTACAGTGAAACCTGTCTTGACGGACACCCGAATATAATACGGCGGTCATCTCTCTTGGCAGACGAAACACCCGGCCCGGCAAACATATTGGCGGTTCCGATATTTCTGCAACAGACCCGGACAGTAATGTTTGTCGCCCCCCCCCCCACGTCGTTGGCCGTGATAACAGACAATTACGCAGTAAAACCAAAAAAGACCCGACGAATTCGATGTTCGATCGATTACTTTTTTTATCGCTGAAAACGATTGCGCGATAAATATAGACACAATATCATGCCCTCTATTTCTCTATTTTAACCAGAACCCGTCATTCTGTTGGGCTTATTCGGTGTGTTGGTTTTTTTCTCTCGAACCTCTTAGAGCCCGTATTACAATTCTCGGTTTAACTCGAGTTTAGTTGTTTTTTGATTTATGTGTGGTGTCACTGTAAAAAATTAGTGATTCATGAAAAAGTTTCGTGATAGCGGTGTTCTGTGACGATAGTGGATGAGTCGGTCTTTTGTTGTTCGTTATTTTTTAACGAATTGTAAAATCTATTATAATAATAATTATTGATAACCATAATATCATGTTCGTCATCAATATTAGTGAACAATCAATCGAACTGCAATTCATCTCTAAACCAAGCTTGACTCGCTGAAAACCGGTGGTTAAACAATTAGTGGGATAATTAGTGGAACCACTATTGTAATACGGACCCTTATTGTGAAAGCGTTCGATTTAAGGTAAAAAGTGAAAATTATCCAGCGTTTGTTTAATCATAAACTTGTTGAACAATATTTAACATCGGAAAACGTGAGTAAAGCCGAATGAATTTTACTATAAAACATTAAAACCTTTCTAACACACGGTCCGTTATGACAATCCGTCATAAGACTGTACAGCAAAAATGTAAATTCCCAGCAGTATATTATGTATGTGCATTGTATACATGTGCATGACCTGCAACTTCGGTTCTTATAACCTTAATATGAGTTGCGTGTTCATACGCTTTCACGGTATTTTGGATTTTGTTTGATTTCTCTGCGAATTCAAAAATCTCGGTCCACTCCTACACTGCACCCGTGTCGCGTATGTCAAATAGGCCGGCGTTGACTGTTGAGTTTCCCGTCTCTACAGTTGTGTGGTTTGCATTTCATATTTGAGCGTGCACGATACATTTAGCGTGGAACGAGACGAGCTGGCAAATTCAAATTGGAATGAATGAATTGCCGTAAAAAATAAACGATGAATGAATCGCATGCATAGGTCATGTTTTGTGATTTGCAAACTCCTGACGAAAAAATACGAAATTATTACGCGTAAAGTATATAATTAGGTATGACATTACGTTGAATTGAAAATATAGGTAATCGTTTTGCAGTTCTCTCACGCCGCTCCTGATTTATATTATAACCTATGATGACGTTATTGAATCAAAGTGAAAGCTTAAACTCGGTTAATCGAATACTGTTTAATAACGCGGTCGTTACAGATGTTTGTAAACGAATAATAATTATATACAGTTGTTGTTGTTGTACTAGTCCGGTATATATGTATTTTTTTTTTTTTTTTTAACTAATATTATTATTCGTTCATAATTTCTAAATTATAAATTCGTAACGTTTCGAAAGTGTCAATAACACTTCAATAAAGGTTATCGTATGATTTTTTTTTTTTAATGATAACCTGATGTTTACGTATGGAGTAATTTTAATATTGGAAGTAGAAAAACATTTTATTTTTCGAAGATCTTTCCATTACATACATCTGCTGTTTGATGTTTTTTTTTTTTTTTTGTAGATTCTAAGTATGGCAAATAAGCTTTTAGGTTTACTAAGATATGCTTTTTTTTTTTTTCGGAAAACACGTAAAAATTCTCCCGTTTTCCATGCTTTGAACATTGCATGCCTTGGAAACTTGTTCGAACCATGATACTTTATTTGAAAAAATAATCTACATTTTCAGCAATTTAACTATGATTCTTTTATTTATTTTGTTTTCTAGATTTCCTTAACAACAAGGGGACTAACACGACTCCACTCGGAAAAATGTTTCGTTTAAAATATGGTTAATAGTTGTGTATAAACAAAATTACCTTGAGTATCCTCACTTTCTCAACTATATCCATTTATGACGTGTGGTCTTAACTTTTTAAGAACAACGTCGTTTTTTATAGTAATATGCTATACATTACTCATTAACATGACACGCGAATTCTATATTTGCATATAGGTTTAATACGTGTTACTTTAACATAAATCATAGTGGTGTTTCAATTTTATCGAATAGCAAAGGCCAAACAAGCAATTTTTATACGTTGGCATATTTTTCTTGTTGCTTTGCAATAATAAACTATAAATTAAAATATTAGTTATATTATAACTATATATAACTGCATGTATTCGGAAATTTATTTTGATGAATTTTAAACTTTCTGTATATTTTCTGCTACTCAAATCCAAGAACTCATTTTATTATTTGAAAAATATACCTATAAATAGATTTGTTTAAAAGAACCTCGCAGTTTATGTTTCATTTGTAGTTGTTAGATAAAATAATATATTTTTGAAAATCAGGGGCGGATCCAGAGTTAAATTTTGGGAGGGACAAAGTGCAAATATAGTGTTAAAAATAGTAAATAAAAGACCTCGTGAACCATAACATACTAGTCTACTGAGGTATTGGGAGAGGCTAATGAACCCGTTGCCTCCCTGAATCCACAACTGTTAAAGATAACTCTAACTTATTTGTACATTAACTATACTATTACTATATAAATAATAACACTATGCGTATTTTTTTTTTTATTTTTTTTTAATATGCAATTTATATATAATTTAGCGCATATTTTAAATTGTTAGTAGTGCATACAAAACTAATAGCTCGCGGAATAAGTTTGAAATTACAATACAATTATTATTGAATTAAACCGGTCATCCAACCATAAACTTTATATAAAAAAAATTTAGTTATTTTAATTATCATGACTTTGTACTATACTGTTGTTTCGGCGGAATCATTAAATTGACCCAGTCCTTGAAAATATTAATTTTTAATGATCAAGTATAATAAAAAGTGTACGTACGTTGATTATATCTGGGCGGCAGTACGGAACATGAATAATGTACCCACAATTTTTACACTTGTACAAATAATTATGCTGCAAACTATAAGTATCAACAGTACGTTATTTTCGGATCGGGAGAACAGTATAATAAAAAAAAAAAGCTGATACTGGGGACGGATGTGGCAACTGTTGTAGGTAGGTACTTGGGAAGGTGGGATACGTTAAGTTATTTAATTATATCTGCTTTATCTACAGTTTTCTTTCGAGTTTATCCCAATTATTTTGAAATTCTATTAGAAAAACGTAAAATGACTTCCTCAATACACTACCTAAAGAAAATTACCTTTCAGAAAAGGTACTACATTTGCTGCTTCAGAGCAAGGTTTTTGGTAAAAAAGTTTTATACAGACAGAAAAAAAAAACACATACATCGTATAATAAAACCAATTTATCCGTCACTACGTCCCGAATCTAAAAAGCGCACATCACACGCCATATAGTAAAACTAATTTATCCCTCACTATGCTTCGAATCTAAAAAAAATAGACATATTAAAAAAACTATTGATATTTTTTTATAGAGCACATATTTGTATGATTTTGGGTATTCACTGCAGTGCGTACGCGAAAAGGATAGAAATAACGATGAGTTAATTCTTGTCGTAAGTGTTTAGATAACGTTATTAATTAAAGTACGTTAATAAATTACACCGCTGTCCGCTGTGCAGTATTTTATCAACCACGTGTTTTATAATAAGGAAATATCATATTTTACCTTTAGTTATTTTAAGACTTAATAGGTAATCAATACCAAAATGTAGGTTTATCTTAAGGGGAGGAATGATTGAAGTGGTGATTTTCCGTCTTTGTTTAACACAGGCGCAATGACGCAACACTGCAGGGATCCAATATACCGATTTAGTAAAGAGAATTCTGAAAACAGATTTCGATTTTTCGAATAATTCATTTGATATTGAATTCCAGATTTTTTTTGATTTTAATTTCCCCAACAATTTAACTATTCCATTTATTTGAATACCTACTTTTTTCTTAGTATGACTTTTTTAGAATTTAGAGAAATAAAATCACACATGTGGTAAATTCTATCTCGATTAGACTTGACGACAAATTCAAATCTGTTTCCAGAATAATTCTTACCACATCGCCAGATCAATCGTAACGTCGGAATGACAACACGTCTAAATTCCGAACTTGAAAATAGGCCTTTTTATAGACATTTTGTTTAAGTTATGGTACTGCAAACCTTTTTAATGAAAATCGTGTATTCATAATGTGCTGTTTACATCCGTTGGCCCGGGGAACGTGTCCTCCTTAATCCAGATTGGTCAGTACTCACAACTACGGTTGATTGGTATAACTATTGGTACTTTATTTAAAAGCAAAGTTTGAACTATATTGGTGTTAGACGGCTCCTTGGAGTTATTTAAAAGATACACAATTTATTGTTCATTGCATACATATGGCGTAATGTTGGTGAAAAAAAATCGAGTTCGCACAAAAATAAAATATAAAACTAAACCTGAACTAAACAAAACTAAACTAAAAAAGCTGTCCTGCACGAATGCAGCCACTGTTGTAGATGGAAAGTAGTAAAGGTAGGATACAGATGAGAATTTAATGTATTTATGTTATGTAAGCAACGATAAACCATTGCTAACGAAAAAACGATCCTGAGCGGAGTTTATTGCACTATCAACTAAACTTTGTTGATGTGATACTTTGTCAACAATGTATATGTCATATTATGTTAAAATAATTAAATAAGAATTATGTATTTTCTTTAATATTATACCAATTTTCTCATTTTTCCTAAGTTTTTCCGATTTTTCATATTTACTGGAAAATTCTTGGGAAAATCGAAAAATAACCTCCCTAAAGTACTGCCTACATTGTATACATCGGAGTAAGGTTTCTGGTAGAAAAAGTGTTCACAAAAAAATAAATTATAAAAAAAAAATAAACATCTTTGTAAAACCAATACATTTTTCGCTACACTCAGAATCTAAAATAACGTATAATATATATTATTATAACAGTACAATAAAGAATTTTCATCTAAACAATTCAATAAATGATATTCTATACTTACATTCACTCTATTCCGTTTTGATTCTATTTAAACAAGTCCGTATAACACTTGGAAAATCGAAACCTGGATCTTTTTTAGGTAGATTTGTTTGTACAATGTGTTCATCTATGATATTTTTTTCTCTAAAATTTTTCTTCCGCATGTCACCCACCTCGCCAGGCGTTCGATTAAAAAACAATATTTTTTTTTATAAAACTAATTTTTCAAAAAAATATTCCATCATGATATCATGCTATTTTTTTTTAAGAAAAATTATCGAACCATTTTAGATTTCAAATATAAATTACTGATTATTCAATCAACTTTGTGCGTTTTATTAATTAGGCTGAATGCTTTTTTTTTTTTTTCAAATAAAATATGTAAATATTTTTTCCTCATTAAGATTTATTCACGCGCACAGTTTCCACACACAGTCTGGATTACCTATACAGTACTGCTATTATACACCTATATATATATTAAGCAGGCAATCTATAAGGTGAGCAAGTCTCACCTCTATATTATAATATAGACAACTTATTTATTATTTAGGAAACGGAGGTCTGTTTAAAATACTTTATTATAATAATATAAATTCTCTATTATAATAGCAGCTAAGCCTATTTCGTTTTCCTGGTCTACGAATCTAATTTACATAACATTATGGTTTATTTTTTTCATGCTAAACCGATGCCTATCCACACTTGTTGAAAAAAAACAGCTACTATTGTAAACGCACGGCTATTTCTTGTGTAATAAACAAACCGGCGGCGACGTTTGTTGTTTGTTCCTAACAATGTAATTCTCTCGAACTCGAGTTATCAGTAATGTCATGTTATGTGTGATGCCTTTATCTCGGGCGAGTCGAGATCACTATACACGAAATAAAAGGTTCCTATAGAACAAACGGGTGCGTCTATATACCGAAATTGTTTTATCTGTTTGAAATTATCAGTGACTACGAACTTCCGCCTGTAAAAACTCTAAATATTATATAATAACGCAATGGCAGAGAAATATTTTGCTATACAGGATGCCTGTAAACCTTGGCGTTTCGGATGCGCACGTGTAGAAAACATAATATTATATACTTATACCGATAATACATTCGATTGTTATTGTCTCATAAATATAACATTATTATTACGTTGTACATCCAGTATTGATTGATGACGATGCCGATTATAATAACTACCGTAAAAAATGTATATTTCATAAAGCATAATATACTGACCGACTGGGTCACTACTACTCATTGATACTACCGGTTTACATTTTAGGTACGTACTCGATAATGTGCGCCGTTTCCCCACGTGGACGAACGGCTTACGGGTCATAATATAATCATAATATAGGCGCCCGTCTTCGAAAATCCCGTTGGGAATAATTTTTATTAATAAAATGTATTTTTCAATGATATTGGTCTTTTTTCATTGGACTTTTGATAACTTATATAATGTATAGGTGTAAGAGGAAAGGCCAGAAGGAAGCATGGTCGCAATAGTAAATAGATAGACAAACGCGATGAGCATATTATTATCGAAATATACTTCTGCTTCGATATTCTTTTTGAGTCAATAGCATGCCTTTTTATGGCAGGCGCCATTGATAATATTTAATAGGATTAGGTATAGGTGCCTACGGTTTGTACGGTATTTATTATTGCGTAACGTATCCGAAAAGTGTTTACATTAAAATGGAAAAATAAACAGTTGCGTGTACCGTATTAAACTATATATTGCACGGTAATCTCCCTTAATCCATTAAAAATTGTTTATAAGTTATGGAAATCGTATAAGGAAAATAACAGTAAACTCTTCAAACATTCCGCAATAATTTCAATTATCTATGTATGCGGTAAACAATATTAATGGTTTGTTTTTTTGTGTACGGTAAAACGTTTTTCCCGAAACGATGATAATATTGTACACCACACTCTCAATCGATCGTTTTACAGCGATAACAAAATATTTGTTTAGTTATCTGTTGAAAACAGAAACCGAGGCGATTCGATCGGTACGGGTATTCTGTTTCAATTATATTTACAAATATTATGAATGACATTGAAATTTCGTTAAATCTAAACGTATACGATGTATACATAGCACACTATAACGGATTGTATTATTATCCTGACCGTCGACGTATTATCATTATTACGCGACATTTTTCGAAAAACCGCTTTGAAGCGTATTGGAACACAAAAGAAGAAAATAATGACCAGAGTTGTAAAACCGATATAACACATTTGTACACGCTTAGGCTTCAGCGTCAAAGGTGCCGACGCCGCCGCGGACAACAATTACGTTTTCTTCGGAATCTATCCTGCGGATATATATAAAGTGAAATAAATGGTCGCGCCGTGCTCGATACTTGTACTACAGACGGTAGGTTAAAGATCGACAAAATCGTAACGAATAAGCGAACAAACGCGGACGGAAACCTACGGTGGGGCACCCCGCATTCGTAATTCACGGACCAGCCAACAGGAAGTATAAAACATATATAGTATACATTATAGGGGATGAGGTGTGAGCGTGTGTCGAATGTACACACGAGGATATCGCCTCCGGACACGTCATCGTACATGGGTCGGCCCCTCGCCGACCTTCCCTCCTGTCCGAAAGGTCCGATGCGTCGTAGCCGGCGCTTGTAATCGATTGCCGAAAGAACAACAACGCCGAAAAGGCCGGCGCGATTCGTCCGCGCGGATGAGGCTTACACAATACACGAGGTCTTGTGCGCGTTGTTGCGAGTGCGTCCCAATATATCTGGGACAAAGATATCCTCTCCCCCCCCCTCCCGATCATATTTTTGTACCGTCCCGGAAATATTTTAAACGCATTTATCGTGTTCGTCCCGATAGTCGGTTTTTACCTGGACAATACAATAAATAAAACGTCACGGGTTGAATGCAATTATTGTACAATAATATGCAGTTCGACATACTCGTATATAATACATCCTAAAATCAAATTCCGTACCTACTCAGTTCTGAATTATTTTGCATCGCCGTTGTCATTGGTCATTGTGGGTGGGCAACGATAAATCATTGTAAACGTAAAGTGATTCTGAGTCGGGTTCGATAAACTGGTACGGTTATAATATTATAGCATTGATATTTTAGATTCGGATTGTATTTGTTAATGTTTTTTTTTTTTTTGCTAAATAACTTTTCTACCAGAACTTGCTCCGAAGTATAGACTATAGTATCTTTTCTGAAAGGTAATTTTCTCTCGTTGGCGCATTGAGGAGGTCATTTTTCGATTTTCTAAGGGGTTTTGGAAATAATCAGGGAAAATCCGAAAGAAAAGTGTAGGTAAAACGACAAATATTTACGGCGCGCCGCGGCGTTACCGCTTTAATTGTTTTTATTATGTTAATGCGATGTTTTCTACCAGCGATGTTTTACCAACCAAGAGTTATTATATTTTTTTTTTTTCAAACGAAAAAAACACATCTTAATAAACCAGTAATCACTATACATACTAAGAATTTTAAATTTCGCAAATAACTGTGCTCTGTTATTCTCCAAAAGAAAACTGATTATCACTTCGTGCACGAAAACCTAATAAAACACCAAAGGATGTACGTGCGAAGTACACTATTGTTTTCTGGTATACGTTAGATGCTTATTCGTTAGCAAATTGTATTTTTTTGGGAGCATAAACGCTCGTACGAACTGACCGCATTTCCGGTTGAATAAAATATTTTATTGTGCGCCATAATTTATTATAATAAACGACCGATTGACCGCACTCCAATCGAATAGCATAACACCCGAGCAAGCAGTATACGCTTGTAGATACACACTGCGGACATAGAATTACCGCGTGTCGGCTATATGGTAATACCGCAGTTACCGTTATTTCGGTCGATGACGAGCTGTCAGTGTACTCGTATTGCTACGGTATTATATCAATCGTCTTGAGATAACGACTGCTATACTGGGAGGTGGACGGTCGACGGAACAGCGATTGACGGTATCGAATGTTATCGGAACAGACGACGATAATCCGTTCCGCAAATATAATATAAAAAAAACCATGTGGATCGGTACACCCTGCTCTAGCCGATATATAATAATATTATCCCGTCAGAGTGTGTATACACTCGGATCTGTTGATCTATTTATTGCCCGAGAAACGTAAATTGCTCGTAAGTCTATATTATAACAGGTGGTTTCACGTGACTGCAATTGTTGTTTATATCATAATTTACGCGTGCAACAGGTGCCGTGGGTTAAGCAATAACGTGGTATATTATCGTGTGTGTGTGTGTGTGTGTGTGTGTGTGTGTGTGTGTGTAGGTAAATATTGTTCACCTCACGCGCGTCGTCGTAGACGTGAACGAAAACCGATTTAATTGAAATAAAAGGACGAAAAAGTCGCTCGGGAAATGAAAACAGTCGATCCACAGACCATCAGCGACGCCTCCTTTATCACGTTCGTTGTACTCTGCAGAAAACGGACGTTTTGGCAATCGCACTTACCGATTTTTTCTAATTCAGACGCTATTGTTGTTCCGTGAAATCGAATACCCCGAAGTCGTGCATCGTCTTTGTGGCGTTTTCCACGTCCGTTTCGCTTTTGTTTATTCGCTAATATATGTAATACATTTGATGTCTGTCGTTTTTCGGTCGGACGGAACTATCCATGAAATTGTATCATTACTCGCCGACATGTCCGTTATAATTGAAGTGTGTAATATTTAATAATTGTTAGACTTTCAAAATGCATCCAACTTCCAATCTTAACATAATGTTCACCTATGTGAAATATGTATTATATACGCTTAGGGGCCTTTTTTTAGGAGGGAGGAGAGGTATAATATTAGTACAATTAAGACGGCTAAGGCCACGGCTAAATACCACGGTTCATTTCAAGCCTACTAATATTATAAAAGTCGTATGCCTCGGAGGAGGGGGGGGGTGTTGAATCTCCTCCACTCCACAAAACTGCCCTACTGTATATGCTCATAGGAATATTGCAAATTCAATCGTAAAAAACAAGGGCGTATTTTTAAGAGCTGGTTCTTCTACTATGCATTTTCTCTCGTTTCGCGACGATCAATATTCCGGTACCAGTAAGTAATGTGGGATGCAATACGCAGCATTTTGTTTTTATAATGCTACATACCGTATAAACTTATAAAGACATCGATATGTTTCGTTATTATAATATATGTGCACCATAAATGGGTACCTATTCAGTGTATAAAAAAATATTGTACACGTGCGAAGTCAACGTTCGAAATAGTAAAGTTATGCGTACAATACTTCGATTTTTCAGTTTTCCGACGTCATTCCGGATTACAGCTTACAAATACAAAAGTCAATTTCGACCATTTTCCAGAAAAAAAACCCCGAACAGTTTTCTATTTTTTTTTATTATTTCAAGTAAATTTATATTTTACTAAAAATCGTGTTATATTTATAAGTAAATAAATTTATCGAACTAACTATTATTAGGTATCTATAGCTAGGCTCGCCATTCGTTCCTGTTTTATGTCTTAGTGACCCGACCAACCATTCAGTTTGTCCCAGTTAATAGAAGCTCAGAGTAAACTTATGAATTACCGCTTGGTCGGGTAAAAGGGGTAGGAAAATACAGTTAGACCTTATGATCTTTGTGAGCTATTAACACTGCCTGCACCAACAAACCGTTTTATTAGCCAGAGTGACTAATAAAGGGCTCATGGGGGCAAGCCCCCGTGTGTTTGTCAACTTCACTCAATTTACAAGAACATCTGCGCATGTTCAAAGCCACTTTCGAGCGAGTAAAAAAAGCTAACTAAAATTCAACGAAACTCATATAGGATCGCTCGAAGTTTGATGATTTTAAAATCTAGCAACCCTACCTATAACTGTTACAACAGATAAATTAACGATTTGTGAAGCTTTACTGCTCGTCAAGTAAAAGAGCTCGTGATGACTTTTGTGTTCTTTCTCGTGTACATAGACATTAAATGATAGACGGCAGTTGATTATATCGTGTCCTTTCGCAAAAAAAATCTCTATTTTTGACCTGTGACTCGTTTGGTCATCAATCATAATATATGCTGCGATAATAAAAGCATGTGAATGAAAACCAGTAGTGCGGCCATTCGATCGGGCATAAAATATTTCACACAAAATCGATATAAAAAAATAATAATAATCGACTGGTGAACAATGATCGGACAGTTATTACGTACGTTGGTTAATGCGTTTATTTACGTAACTAAATTAGTACCGATTAACCTAAATTGTGGCACCCGATTCAATATTGAATAGCCACAGAAAATAACAAAACAATATAATATTTTTTTTTTATGAATTGGATAGTTAATAAATACATATATACTCGTAAATATATAATAACAATAATTATTATTATTACTATTATCGTTATTATCGTAACTATTTATTTTGATGCGGTTGTTGTTATTTACGCGCGTGTGACATAATTCGTCCAAAAACCGTTTCAGAAATAAAGGAAAAAAAACACGTACACGTAATTATTATTATTCTTGTAAACACACCTGTAGGATGTTTAGGTATATCACGCGAGCTATAACACTTTGACGTAATTATATGAAAGCTTCGGTGTTTAAGGACTACTCTTCCATTGTCATATTTGTATTATTACAGTCACATACAGTTTTTTTTTTTTAAATGTTTAGAGGCGCATCGTGGCGATAATCATTTTTCGAATCGTCTTACTATTGTTGGCGTGCGTCGAGACGGCCGCTGATATCGCTTTGTGGTGAACGACGGGAGAAACGCCAACGGAAGATCATAATATAATGGCCGCACGTAGAAAGCGAGATGAGATAATATACACATTAAAACACAATTATATATTAAAAACACGAAAAGATGCGGTACCTATTAAAGTTTTTTTTTTTTTTTGTGTAAACGACGTTATATACAGGTACAGGATACAGTCTTGTAAAGGATTATGATAGATGGGTGGTTCGCGTTTGTATAGTTTATAAGATGTACACAGAGAATGCCCAAGCTACATGTGTTTCCGAAAAAGGAATACAGCAATTATTTGTCACCAACCAAATGACTTGTGCCTGTGTACACTATTCGTATTTTATTTTTACATTTTAGTTTCTTTTAGCGAATTCATTAATTGTGTGCATTATGCCCATTCTTAGTAACGTGCACAATATCGAGTCGATACTATCGTTGCATACCTCCCACGTCATATATTATGGTCGTGTGATCAAAATATTCACAGCTGTTGCGATCCGTTGCTTCGATTCGTCGATATCCCTCGGCAATGGTGGTTTGTATACACTTCGCCTTGAGTCTTGACGAATCCCCTGACAAAGAAAAAATACCAAGTGTTAAATCGAATGACATCGGAGGCTAGAAGTACTATAATGAAAAGTCCTGCACATCCGATTGAACAACTCTGCACCGCTGAGGCAGATTACCAGATTGTCAGGTACCATATACGTATATCGGCGAATGGATAGTGATGCTTGCAGTGAGGAGAAAACAGTCGGAATATAAAATCTTCTTAACGAATTCGACATGGAGATTACAGACTGCAGTTTTTAAGCTTATCCAAATAAGAATTTCCGGAGACGGTGGATTTTGTGAAAAAAAAATTGGCGCTCTCGCTGCGAAGGACGGACACATCGGAACACATTTGGGAATTTCTTAAGAGAATCAAGAAAAAATAATTAAAATATAAAAGTAACGTACAAGTAATTTTGGACGCATGGAAACAGATTTATGTATTTTTTTTTTATTTTAAAAAATATTTAGCTCTTCGAAACCAAGATGTTATTTTCTGGACACCCTGTATATATACACTATTCATTATATAGTATAATATAGAGGAATAAAGGATTCGTAAGTATATATATATATATATATGATATAAGCCAGTCACCAATATAATATGGTTGTAATTGAATAACACTACGCACTTATGTAGAATCGTTTTTATAGGTTTTATAATTTTTTTATTTTTTTTTTACGTAATTTATAAAGCTTTGAAACAGTGTATCACTGAAACAAGTATCTAATGATCTCGATAGTGTATTTCTTTTTATTATAATTTGCAAGTTTCCGTATAAATAATGTTCGTCGCAGTTTTCATTATCATCATATGTTGTATATTATGGGTAAATAAAAAATCGTTTGTGCGAAAAATAATAATATGATATGTTCTTGAATCAACAACAAACTATAGGTGTACCTGACAAAAAAATGTTACTGACAAAAACAAACGCTTTTTTTTACGTTTTTAAGTTTAAAATCTGCAATTATGTAACGATTAAATTTAAGATTTCCCGAAATATATTATACATTGTTATTCTATAGTACTGTGGTGCAGTACCTATATGGCATGCACGGTGATGCCCCACATTTTTTAGTACATGTAAGGAGAAAAATATTTAAACAGTTCGAAGAATTATTTTCCAAATCTCATTACTTTCACAGCGCATTATTGTATACAATAAAATGATTCCCGGAAACCTATACGCGGTTCGCATCTCCGATGAAAATGACTAAGTCGCCTAAATCGAAAGAGAAAAAAAAAGAGCCGACGTGCAGTAGCTGTAAACTACGGGATGCTTCGTCTTTTCGTTAAGGATTGATATTTTATTATCTATTTCATTCATTCTAAACTTCTGTACTACTAATTGTGATAGGCGCATTGTAATATTATTGGAAATATACCTGATATTGTTTAGTCTAATCTAACTTACAATTTAGTTGAGATCCTAAATAAATCATCACAAAAAAAAAAAAAAAAACTCTGTGTATACCATTGATGTGTATACGGGAAGCCGGGAAGACAAAGTATTTGTATAAGGTAATTTAGTTAGCGTATTGAATAACATTATTGAAAACGGAAAACGATTAGGACCGGAGTTAGGTCAAATATTTTTTGCTAAATTTAAACTAAAAACTGTATTAGTTTGTAAATGTATAAAGTAAATATCCAATTAAAATTTTTAGTGCTTTTAATTAATTAAATCATAGATTAGAACTCGCAAGCTTTATGAAAACAAAAATCATTGCCAACGAACGACGATTCTGAACGAAATTTAATTTAATATGTTTAAAAGTGCTATGACTTTTACGATTTTTGTAAATTTGAAATTTTTGGTTTTTAATCGTAACTGGTCAGTTAATGTAGTAGTATTTATGTAGTTTTTCTATTTTTATCTTATCTGTTAAAAATAACAAATTATTCGTCAACCAATACGTTGTATTATTTCAAGACGTATTAGTATGTCTTCAGATTTACACGTAACGTAACGTACTTGTTTTGTATATTTTTTTGTTACTTTGATCTCATCAGTCATTATGTCAATATGTATACACGAAACAATAAAAATAATGAAAATATTCGTATAATTTTAGATGATCAAACAATAATTATAATTATAAGGTAGACATAACATAAAAATATAAATTTATTTACGTAACTGCAATATAAGTCATATTACAGAAGTAGAAATAAAGTCACTTATGGGTTATAGCAGTTACACTTTTTTTTATTATTGTTTTCGTAACTTTAATATTATAAAAAAAGCTCTGACGTATTTTTTATTCATAACAATTATTAATGAGGTATGAAAGTGACGATGTAATTCCCGAAATCAGAATTTGCATGTATATATATATGATTTACCCCTAAAAATAGGATGGCCATGCTTAATAAATCCCCCTGTATATACTATATTATATGTTATATATTAGGGGTTGTGTTTTTTTTTTAGGTGGCCTACAACCTTCCTCGATAAACGTACTAATCCAACGCAAAAATAATTTTTCAATTCGGGCTAATAGTTGCGGAGATTACCCCTACATACAAATAAAGTAAAAAATTGTTCTCCTTTATTATATTAATATAAATAAATAATATTTAACTGGTACATTATTTATATTTAATGATGTTTTCGATCAAATAATACGTGCGTGTCATAACAAATCGAACAGGAAACTTAAAACTAATTTTAGCAGGGAAAAAAGAGGTGTCAATAGAACCAGAAAGGAGCTTAAACAAAGAAAAGAAAATCGAAAAACCTCCTCGTAATGCACCAACCATACAAAATGTCCTTTTAGAAAGTTTATATAGGAAAGTTGTTTATGGACAGAAAAAAACAGCACTTATCCTATAGTAAAACAATAATACGAATAAGTACATTTCTCCGCTTCGCACAGATTCTAAAAAATGTGACATTATCCTCAATTATTTTTCTATCGGTCAATTATAAAAAAAACTTTGATGACGATTGTTTCCGGTAGATTTGCTACAAGAAAACTATACAACAATACATTTCTATGTAGATAACTATAAATATAAAATAATTCATCACAAATTCGTGTATAAATAAACAGTATTGTCAATATACTATAGTAGACTGTCAACGGACGACAACATGTTAAATTCGATATACTGCAGTTTTTTATAATATTATATACAAACATAAATTTCAATAATTGTTTACATTTTACGAGTCCCCGAGTAGGATTGTGTAAAGATGGTGTCCTTTTATTTTCGTCGAACAGCAGAAAATGTATTATAATATAATATCATATGAAAAATACAATATCGTATAAAATATAATTTTTCCGGTAGATGTACCTACTATATTTTTATGCGGTTGTGGGCGGATAATTGTGCTATTATTAACCGCGCATTCCAATAATGTTATTTAGTCAATCCTCGTGGGAGTTGATATTCTACTGCAGTAAATATAGGTATCATAATTATTATTATTATTATACCTGTGTGACGTCCTCCTCTCACGAAATACAAAAACGGCTATTATTTTTATGAAAAATTGATTTAAAAAATGCATATCTGACATTTATTCGGAAAGGATACAGGTACACATAAAATCATAGGCGTCATTTGAATGGGGCGTCATGTGCATCTTGAATGATATTTGTGGAAATTCAGTTGTGGTCTAATGAAATTTACTTAAAATAATACTTAAAAATAAAGTAGACTTTATTTTTAGAAATTATTCATAGGGTAGGGTAGCTATTAATTTGCAACCTCGATGAAAATGGCAGGGTAACTGCAGTTGCTACCCCGTAATGACGCCCGTACCTAGGATAAAATCGCATTGGGTTTCTTTTTATTTTGTAATTAAAACATTGGTGAATTCAAATATTACCGTTGTACTACAACTAGTAAACTTTTAACTTATTTAAATATTTTTATTGCGATTACGAACCGGTTGGCCGCCACGTTATACAATATTGTTCGTTTTAAGACTTTGTAAACGATTTCATATACTAGTTTTTTTTCGACTATCAAACTAAAAAAAATATATCAAGTTTTCGTATACCTATATCTATTTAAAGAAGCTCTATAAAATAATAACCGGTACTGTGAAATAACCGTTTCAAATTTAATATCAATTATCTATATAACTTTCATAAACGATAAACGAGTACTAACATAACATTATATTATTATAATAACATATCATATATACAATCGTTCTCGTCTAATTTAAAACATTGTTTTTGATTTTTAACTTACACTGCTTTGAACTAAATTGTTTATTTTTATATATATATTTAGTGTCTTTTAAATCTCGATCAACTACAACAGCGGCCCTATGTCATCAAAATAATTTCCCGTCTAATTTGCAAATCATAGGTAGGTGTACCTATTACACGCGTGGTTAAACGTCTGATTTTTTAAACTTTTAAAGCATAACGCCGATTGCATAAAACTATAAAACTAATTAAATTGCATATAGTAGGTACACCGTAAACAAAAAAAAGTTTAATTAAATTATATGTTCTCTTTTTTAATGTAGACCTCTGACTTTTAGACTTCTAAAACACAAACTTTATTTAAAAAGACGCATTTTCCAAGTATTACGAGAACAAAACCACCTACACGTTGCAGTTTTCAACGTTTAATTCGCTAAGTTAATTTTTTTTAAATAATTAAAATATATTATCATTCTTCAGTTTTATACCAATTAATTCATTTAAGTATTATTAATTCGTAATTATCTATGGATGTGACACATATGATATAGTATAATGATACATACATAATTTATTTATCGTAAATATGAATAGTATGAGTAATATAAGACAGTTATATATAAGTAATTCTGTGCTTAAACGAACTGCACAAATAATTTTATAATATAATCGCATAATATAGGGTATTTATTTTATCGTTGAATACTCATTATTACAAAAAGTGTCCACTTTTTTCAAAATTTCAGATACATATACTTTTCAACAATTTTATAAAATTGTTATTTTTTTCACCCTTATATTTAATATAGTTAACCACTATAAATTTTTATTATCAAATAGTAAACTGTATAAAAAAAATTCCACGGAAGGGTAGGAGAGAGTTGTAGTTGTGCATCATTTGTGCGGAGAACGACGTGCAGCGTTTGAATAATTACCCCCTAACCAAACTTAAAAGTGGAATATTTCGTCAACGGACTAACGGGAATCAAAAACATCAACTACAAAGTTTAAACTTATGTGTATATTTAAATTATAATACTATACTATTCTCTGTCTATTTATGGAATTTTTTAACACAGGTCACTATTTGAAAATCGAAAAAGTTAATAGCGGTTTAACTATTAAATATAAGGGCGAACAAGATTGTGATTGTATATAATTGAAGAAAACCGTGTGTCAAAAATGTTGAAAAATAAAAGAAAAAAAATCAATATTTTTTTTTAAATAATGTACGTTCAACGTTATACGAATCATCCGGTATAGAGATTAAGTGTACATTGTAATTGTAAAGGCTTAGTTATTTTTCAATTAATTTCCATTCGCCTACCAATTATTCGGGCCACCGAACGACATAAAATCATACATGTACATCATATAGTCTCGCGATTATACGGGCATTACAATATTATAACCCGTGTAAAAAATTGAAAATATATATTTTAACGACGACGAAATTCTAACCTTTAAGGGCGCAGCCTCGCAATAAGAAACGAAATCGTATTCATAAAATGAAAACAAAATATTATACTTTTATATAGGTTTTTGAAACATTCTCTACATTCCGCCTAGGTAAAGTCGTTTGTACAACAATGCATTAAAAATATTAACGTTTATTTTAATAAACCCTATAATTTGCAATACATCATAATATTAGAATCAGACAACGTGCAACGTTTATAATAATTTTCGTACGTAACATCGTTGTTTTTTTTTTTTTTTTTTACTTGTTCGTTAAACCCGAATACCGATTACCGAGTAATTCGTATAATATTATAATTAAATAAATATAATTATAAATTCCAGACGGAGCAAGTTATGAGAAAACGAGGACCCTTGTAAGTCTTCTTCTCTTTGCAGCTGCACGCGAACGGAATGTATCATTTAAAATTAAACAAATGCATATTTTACGTTGAATTTTGTAGAATTATAACAGTTCACCAATAATAGGTATTTTTATGAAACTATTAAATGTATAACACCTGTGTATATTATGTTATTTTAAATCCAGCTACTCGTTTAGTATTTCACGGACAATTATTAATGATTGCATTGAGACTAAATAATATTTGAAATATCGAACACCGTATGAGTCATCCGGGGTGAATTCGCACTATAACAGAGGTTCCTGATCACGCAAACAATGAAATCATGACTATAATTTCGATGTTAGATTTTCTTCTATAACTATTAAGTATTTTTTCCAAGTGTTTACATGTCGGAAAGAAAAATCCGCGAAATTACTGGAAAACAAAATACACAATATTTTACTTATTTTCGGGTTTGAACAAATTATGAATTTTGATTATGATACTATTGTTATACGCTTCCAAAACCAATTTATCCTATACAGACACTTAAAAGTTTAACTACAGTATCGATTTAAGTTTCGTTTACACGTTATTTATAAAATTATTAATGCTTGTTAACTTTTTGCCGTACAAAACTAATTTGATCGTTTATATATTTAAATGTTTGTATATTTGAGACTGTTTTTGTTGTTTTCAATAATTCAAGTTTTGCAAATTTATTAAAAACCGCAATCGTCAAAAATATATCTAAGACGGGAACTACCGCTATACATTTTATAATTGCAAAAAAAAAAAAAATAAATCGCAACAAGTCGTATTTATTGCGTAAAAAAAATTTTAATCTCGTCAAAAACATTACGGTTTCTACGCATTGATATTGTTTTACAGAATATTGTATTACATCAATATAATACATACCAAATAATGTCCCAAAATGTTCAACAGAATGTAACTAAAATATTGTTTGAATAATAGTTATTGATAACGAAAACGATACACACAAAGCGTTAAAATTTCATTTCGAATGCAATTCGATATCATTTTTACGATGTTTATCGTTGTTGCTTTCGGTTTGAAAACAAAAACACAAACAAAAACAAAAACACTTACATAATAAACACACGGCCATGTAGTCACTCGCTGTAACAGTGGTCTGTTTAAATCCCGGAGTGCGAAGTATAATTTTATGCGCACCGCGGTATTATTATTTCGTATTCTTTTTAAATCATAATGTGCATAACATACAAATTAAAACGAATTTTAATTGGTAATACTTTTAATTAAGTTACAATCTCGTTTACAGAATCGAAGCTAACCAAATATTATAGTTTTCGATTTCAACAAGGATACACCGTTTAATTTATTGTATCGAAAAAATGAGTTCGTATATTATTTAAAATTCGTTTAGTAGTTTTTTCGGGTTTTCGTTTGCGACTGTACCGAGTCGGAGAATGTGTTCATCTTTGGTTCGAGCACTTAGCCAATAATATCTAAGTGCTTACTTATACATACACGCAATTAATGAATGTACAATAATTATTGAAAAATCGTGTCGATACAAGTTATTGTTTTTTTTCGACAAAGATAAAAACATATCGATTAGGACCTGGATGGGTCGACGGACGCTCTTATAAATATCGACTTTCTGTATAATATTATATACGCGTCACTATAATAGTACGAAATAAATCACCCATAAGAACGACGACAGAAAATTCGTTCAGTCGGGTAGATATCGATAATATCTATTCGTTGCGGCACGATCGACCCGTTGTCGACAGGTCCGTGCGAAAATCTTATACGGTATCCGCAGGTACACTCCGGATGTTACACCCATCGATTCGAATTTGGCGTTAAAATACGATTGAAAACGAACGGGCTGCTCGGGAGCAAGACCCACTATCGTATTTCTTCGCCCGAATCCCCGGCCCCGACAATGATAATTATCGTGTCGGCTATACCATCGTACAGTACGTCCGTATTACTTCCTCCGCCGGCCGCCGACGGTGTTTATTTATTTATTAATTTTTTTTTCCCTCCGGTTTTCTCTATGGATACAGATAACACACACACGCACACACACACACACACACGAGCGCACGCGCGCACACACTACAATAATAATACAGTCACAAAAACCTACGTAAACAGAACCCGGCCCGGTGAGTGCCCGGGCTTTGTATAATATTAATATTATAATAACCCCGTCGACTACCCACGTGATGAGCCGCCGCCACCGCCGCCCCGGTAGTCTCGGTCTGTTCTCGCGCGTCAAACGTACGTGTGTAATACGCTCGCCGCGATAACGGAAAGCCGAATCCGCATTAAATTCTCTCGGCTTAACGCGCCGCGGGACACTCGAAACCGTGTGTACTCTCCGCTCTATAATATTACGGCGATAGCGTACGCATGTATTATACACCCGAACCCGACCGCCCGTACCCGCCAATGATATAAACCTACCTGAATAATATCGATATTGGACGGGATACAATAATTATACTGTTATCGTTATTGTCGCGGGTGACGACGAAACGCTAATATCCTCGGTTAAGACGCCACGTGCAAACGCTGTGGCCGTAAGAGAAAAAAAAAAAAAAAATTTAAAAAAAAACCCGCTCGTTCTCCGCCCTTCGCCGCCGCCGTGACCGTCGCGGCAGTCGCTCGGCCCGTCAGTCCCCTCGGCCGCTACGCGGACGGGGGGCCGACGACGGAGGCGGCGGCGGCGGCGGTGGCGGCGGCGATGCGGGCGCGCCGGTGGCGGTCCGACAAATTGGAAAGGGAAACGCGCGCCGCCGTTGATTATATATAAACGGACGGCGGCACTGGATCGGCGTTCAGTTTACACCGTACTCCCGTCGTCCGTTAACAAAGTACGCGCACCGCCGTTTTCAAAAAAAAAAAAATAAATAAATAATCGTCATATATATATTTTTTTTTTCTCTCACGTTTTCGAACGGTCGGGTAGTACAGCGCGCATCGGCCGTCTAGTCTACGCCAATAGCGAATAATCCGCGTAATCGAGTGCATCGCAGGGTAACGCATATTACTGTAATACGACACACGCGGAGTGCGTTGATTTCGATTTCCGCGCCGCCGAAAAACGTTACATTCCGCGTTCCGGAAACATATGCACAGGAGATGTGAGTATACTGCTATTGGTACAACAACATTAATATATTATTTTTACTTCCTCCCCGGGAACCCCGCCGAACGGTTCCGTCGGCCCGAGGCCCTGGCGCGTCTCTGAACACGTTCCGCGGTTCTCGGCTGCCGCACGACGAATGGTATTTCGCGGTACAATTATTATCGTCGAACGCGCGTTCCCGACGGACCGCGACCGTACGGCATACTGTCGGGGGAATAAAACAGTGAGAAAAAAAAAAGAAAAGAAATCCGTACAATTCGGACCTTTTTCCGGAGCCGTCCGCCGGTAGCGGCGCGCAGCGGTCCCGCGACCGCGGTCTATTTTTATAATCAACTGTTGCGTAATCCTTGAAACGCCATCGGAGGTCCGCCGCGGTTAACGTACACAAAACAAACCCGATTAATGACAATAATAATAATACACTTTGATCGCTGCGTTATTCGATCGGACGCCGCCGGTTGTTCTTCCCCCGGGGGAGCGTTCCGTGTAGATCAACGATCTCGACCGTAATAGAGAGCAATAAAAAAAAAAAAAAACATTTGCATTATTCCTCCACCCCGCGCCCCGGTGTAGCGTACACATAAACACGTGTTCGTTACGAATTTCATTACGTGCGGCAGCCTTCGCAATGTTATAACAATAAAAACGCGTACAATAAAACGTTAACGTTTTGTCGTCGACCGGGCGATCGGGTCCACGGCCAGCCGTTCCCCCGCCCCCCCGGTCCGATTACGATATTGCAATAATAACCATCGTTTCTTCGGTGTAGGTAGAGGCGGTTAACATTATTACCGTCAATCGGTTCGCCGTAGAATTAAACGCACGGTGTAATAATTAATAATTAATAACAATAATTGAGTACCTTCGGTCGGTCGCTCCTCCTCGTTCCGTTCTTCCTGCGCGCAGTAGGTACCCACCAACTATTTATATTGTTCTAATAGATTGCTAGAGAAATAAAAAAAAAATGTTAATAAATAATAATTACATTGGTATATTGAAAAAAATAAAATACAACGGTACCGACATAAAAATTTAAACGTCGTCACTCGCGTCCGTCCGTGTATAATGTAAAGATTTATTTAACGTATAATATAAGGAGGGTACGCTTTTTATTAGACGAATGGGTTTCTATATTGTACGGTATGCGGTTGTCGGTTAGGCTACGGGATTTGAGGGAGTACTCGATTGTGTAGTTATTACCGGACCCTAATAATATTTACAAGGTCACCTCCCGCGGAGGGTGTTCACAAAAGAACGCGTTGAAACGCGTCTTGGTTTTTTTTTTTTCTTTCCGAGAAACGAGGTACAATGGACATGTATTTATTATTTTTTTTTTTTTTTTTTTATTCCGA
>CABPRJ010000953.1:1106315-1364463 GCA_902439185.1 Cinara cedri | reverse complement strand
AGACGACGAGAACGCGAAGGCGAACGCGAGAAAAATAAGAAGAACTCAAAGGTAGAAAAAAAAAAAAAAAAAAAAAAAAAAAAAAAACAACGACCGCGAATACCTGCGCCGAAAGACTTCGCCCCCTCCCCGTCGCTGGAATTCCGCAAGCATACCAAAATGGAATTTTTTGATGCTTGTACAAAAACGTCGCGAGCTACAGTAGTGTGTGGGCGGGTACGGGGTCGCGGAATCAAAACACACGCGTGCAGTGGCGAAACGAACGTGTAACAATAACCCAGAAGCGACCCGCCGATGTTTTTCCCAATAACCTATTAAACCTATTATGGTTATATTGAAAATAGCTAGTGAACGGTTCGGCCGGAGGGCAGGAGTGGCAAACTCTAACGCGGGTATGGTGTACATTCCCACGCCCGATAGCGTTCACTCCTGGTCGGTGGGCAATAGCCTATGTTAAAAAGAAAAAAAAAAATAGAAAGAGTTTAAAACAAGTCACTCGTATATTCGATACACGAATGCGTAGCGATGTGTGTGCAATGGGCGATTTAAAACATCTCCAGTTCTGTGTGAAAAACGCGCACCCGCAATAGTACATCCATAGAGACGTGCGTGACGGGCGTGTGCGTTCCTCGCGGGAAATTTACATAGCCGACGATTTTCGCGGCCGGTAAACGAAGTAGTGTGCGGACGCGTGGTGACGCGCACGGTCGTGTTAAAAGACGGTTTTCGAAAGCCGCAGCACCCGGCGAGTCGCGCGCAGTTGCCCGGGCGCCCGCCCGGGTGCCTCGAAGCGCGGATTTCAATGAGAACAACACCCGGACGGGCGGCCGCACGCGGAACTGTGTACCTGCACGCCGCCGATACAAAATAACCGCGACAACAATAACGGCGACATTATAACCCCGTGATTTTTTTTATACTTGTTCGATATCGATTGCGTCGCAGGCGCGTATTATTGCAGCACTCCGGCTCCCCCGCGTCTACGCATCCGGCGCGCGCGTTAACCCTTTCACCAAAACGATATTCCGTGTCGTACCGCGTGTGCGCGCGCGTTTACACCGGGCGTATCATTATTGCGGCGACGGTTTTTTTTTTTTTTTATAGGCCGAGAAAAAAAAAACGTTTTTTTATTATTTATTTTTCTTCTGTCTCCCCGACGAGACCGCGTACACGCGACGAACAAATCGAAAATTATCGTAACCGATCGTACGTCGTCGCGTCGTAGTACCCGTAGGGCCAATCGATTCGCCTTCGAATCCCGTAATGATTATTGCGTGAGAGATCCACCGGTACTTTTAGAACGGAAATCCGATACCTATAACATTTATATACACACACATACGTACGGGGTTGGAAACGCGAACGACGACGGCGTTCTGATAAAAAAAAGAGGAACGTGATATTTTCGACAGCGGTGTACTGTGGTGGTGGCGCCTGCGTCGCCGGACGACCCGACGGTCGTCCGTTCGACAAAGCCGCGACACGATTAACGCGCGGCTTTTTTCGTTCGGCAGTGTTCGCGCCGGAAAAACCGACGTACCGCCTCTGTATCGTTGTATAGGAAATATTTCTCTCTCTCTCTCTCTCTCTCTCTCTCTCTCCCCCCCCCCCCCTCCCGCCTTAAATAATATGTCATCGCGCGCCGTTTTATACGGCGCGATTTCACACCGAAACGTCCCGGCTTAACGACCTGACGCGTAATAGTAATTATTCGGTTTCTTCGGGATTACGATAACCATTACGAATTCGCATGTTGTGCTTTCCATTAGAAGTTTTCCGAACCGGTTTTTCGGCTATTCGAACGCGCCGCGGTCGTCGTTCGTAATTTGTATTACCATTTGGTGGTCGTACGCGAACCCCGTTGAAAATTTCGATAATCAAACGCGATTAGAATTTTTACAATAAAGTGATTTGAATATTTTTAAAAAAAAAAAAAAAAATACTCATACTTTAACTCGCTCGGATTTTAGAGTTTTCATCGCTTGACTTAAAGGGCGCGCGTTTTATTTCCCGGAAAAAAAAAACACTTTTTCGGTCATAGCAAATACTCCTTGTTCACGCGTCACTTTAAAAGACGCGTGATACTTGATTTACACGATTTTTCGATATTACCAGTGTAGTCGAAATGCGTAATGCGCAATCGTGTTACTTATCATCACGTAACGTCTCGTACACTCGTCCTTTAAATCGTCCGAACTTGATCTTACGTTTATCAATATCACTATATTATTATCGCGATAACATTATTTTCGACATATCTCGCGGAACAGAAAAAAAAAAAGAAGATTCCTCCGACACACAGAGAGTATAAATTATATTATATTATAATGATAATGACCATCGGCGATAACGTATAGGTATTATAATAGCGGCCGTAGAGTAGTTTTTTTTAAATTTATGCACCGCGCGATTAACACCCGACTGCGGTATACAAACCGAGTATACCGTGTACTTATACTTTCGTAATACAGAATAGTTTGAAATTATTTCTAGACGAGAAAAAAAAAAAAACCCGTACCTTAGAAAACATGACGACTTTCCAGTGAGCCGTTCCAGCCGCCGCCGGCCCTCGACGACGTGTTTGTCGGAAAGTGCTGACCTCTGTTGTTCGCGGTCGGCGACGACGGTCCAGGTGAAAGTGCCTTCTCCTTCTCTCTCACCGCCACCCACCCAACCCCCCCCCACACCACCACACCCCGACGCCCGTCCCGTTCGTGTCGTTCTCGGAGGGGAAACTTTTGTATACAAACAATACGCGACTATTATTGTGTGTACTTGCCTACGACTCGGTATTATTTTTATTATACACGGTCACTTACCGCGGTGTTATTATGTACTATATAATATCTACGCGCATAATACATAACGAATACCGGTAAATATTATATGATTAGCGTGTATACAGGGTGATTATTTTTTCGTTGTACGCTCGTTAGGTATTTCTAAAAATTATCAATCCATTTCAAAAGAAATTTGTTTTTTTTTCTAAGAAACAAGCAGCCGCTTTAAATATTCCAGTCCCGTTGTTTTCGAGGGTGAAACGACCGCGGTACTTTTGAATTTCGAACGGTAATCCGAATTAAAACGTCCGCAAATAGACGGATTATGAATACATTTCATGTCAGTGGCTGTCGTCCCCGAAAACGAGAGCGACGAGAAATAACGGTAAATGCGACATTTCACAGCCGCGCGTTCGTTAAATTTCCTCTAAAAGTCAACACTTATTTTCGAAACAACGAGCCGTAAAACAACCACCCTGTATAGTGTACGTACGCGTAATTCATCAAAACCGGTGTCCGTAAACACCCGTTTTCGTGTGCAGGTACACAACATAATATACAAATAATAATAATAATAATAATAATAATAATAATACTGTTTTCATTATTATACACTGTAACTATACAGTAAAATTGTGTACCGCCGGCTATGGCGGTTGTAAATCGAGTTGTAAATACATTGTTATTATCGTCGTTTATTATAGAGTCGTTAACTACATACAAATATACTCGCCCCACCCCCCACCCCCCATCCATCATCCGTGATCGCGCACTCGCTATAATATTATTCAAAGTCGAGATCGGCGCATCGCGTATAATAACATCGAAAACGAAACATAATAATATATTAATATTATTTTATACTCGTGTATTATTATGACGGGGCGGTAAAGGGAAAACGATTTAATATCCGTTGCATCGCCACAGCTTCTCGTCGCGTCAAACACCTATACCGACTGTCGCGTAGTAACACCCTCTCATACGTTCCTTCTCCAATCGCTGCCCACACACACACACACACACGCACTACATACTACTAATTTTTGAGACTTTCAGTCGCCGTGCGCGTTTCGCGTATAACAATCGCGTATAGACGTCATTACGCGGTGACGAGGGAATCGCAAATGTACGGCTCGCGTTTACCCCCTGCGAGTAATAGTTTGTAAAATAAAAAAAAAAATTATAATTATCTCGCTTGTTTCACATTATTAGTACTGAATTCGAACGCGTTAAAAGATCTCACCCGACTTTCATATTATGCATTTGACGTATTGTTTCTACCGGATTCCGGTGAACAATGTTATTGGCTACCGATAGAACTATACGAATATAGGATTTATCGACGAGTCACCGATTTGCCCCGGCGCTTCGTCACGTCATTACATTTTACAACCGAGTGCAAACCATTATTCAAGATGCTCGCTAACCAATGATGATTTTATTTCGAACGACGCCTATTGCAATCAGTTATATCGGCTCTACACTCGGCTGAAAAACTATGTAACACCATTATAGGTACGATGCCCGTCACGGCGTGTTCCGGTTGTGAACACTGCGCATTAGTATTTTTACCGAATGGAAAATTTTCACCACCGGATTTCTGTGCTGGTTACATACGTAACTGATAAAAATCACTGCCGGTGACGGCCGTGACACCTGCTGCAGCGTATCGCAACAAATACGACGCCTTCAACGCGTTAGTTCGAAAGCCTATACCAAAAGAGCTCGATCAACTCGGTTTAAAATCACAGAACGGACCTCCGTTTCGTTCATCCGCGGATGAAAATATCATTTTACGTTTTTACAATTTGTGTGTTGAAAAATTGTAGTCATCTTGTTGCGAAAAACCACCGAAACGCCAATGATCATAATAATTACATAGGTATTATAGTAGAAACAGATAACGAATCAGCGTATTTTATGTATAGGCTCTCTCAACTAGTTGTTTAATTACTATCTAGCCAATAGTATTAACGGCAAATATTTCCCGGGTTAATCGATAAAATATACCCTCTCAGTACCACCACCTATACATATATGCGGGCTACCCCAAGATCCAGATCTCGATCATATCGAGTCGGCTATCTGTATATAGTCGGCAATGTATGTCTGTGGATTTTATACCCGCGATAAATAATAAGTATCTATTACGTTTTTCCGCTTCGTGGTCGGCGCGGACGTATGTGAATTAGTCGTCCTCGTGATTCTGACGAGAGAGACAAAGAAAGCGCTCGGGACCTACTTTTTTGAACCGCATTGTCGGAGAAAAATACACTAACGTCGTCGATAAAAAAAAATCCGACGAATGTCGTCCGTCCGCGTTTTTAACGACTGTACGGTTTTTTTTTCTTTTCCAATCAGTATTTAGTAATGCGTTGTTTTTCGCAATAAGTATATACTGCAGGGTAATTCACTTATCACGAACCGGCGATTTCCTCGTAGGATTTTGATGATTTTTTTTTTCAATCATTGTGGAATCGTTTATGCTTTATTCGGCACTATTCAATTTTTTATCACTACTCTTTATATTATAATTACGAATTTATACTTAAGATTTTCAAACAGCGACCCGCCTTTTTTTAAACACAAATTCAAATAGAAGATAGGTATTTTTCTAAAAATGTTGATAGACATAACGCTATAAATATCAGATTTACCGTTTATAACAGTCATAACGATTTGAAGTTATTGGAATGAATATAGGGAATGATTATGAATTTATCATTTAAAATTGCATATGAAATTTATTATACCTTTCCCTATACACATAGGGAATCCTATATTATAGTGTTATATGTATCAACCAACATTTTTAGAAAAATATTCCCTATTCGAATCTGTGTACAAAAGGTTGAGTTCCTATTTAAAAATCAAAAGTTTCTACTCGTTGAAGGTACAAGAAGTTGGAGTTTGATTAAATCAATTTAAAATCCTCCAGAAAAGTAGCCAGATAAAGGTAAATCACCATGTATATTTTTCATTTTTTTTTCGATTCTACATGTGTACATGGCGTTCTCAAATATACTCATGAAATCTATACTGCAGTCAATTTTTCGATATTGGTTACGTGATTTTTATTTCAGTAGTGTGTGTACTTAATAAACCCGTGTGCAGATTTATTGGGTGTGCGTATTGAGTATATACTGACCCGTACACAACGTATCGAAGTTTATAAGTGCACTACACAAATATAAGTGTGCGGGCTAATGCGTATTTATAATAACATATGATATTATTTCGCGAAGACGTATTGACTGAAGCGCGCGTTTATTTAAACGTTTATTATAATAATATTGTGTCAGCGAGAGGGAATGACGACGGAAGCATCGAGCACATGTTATAAATAGGCGATAAAAAAAATAGTCAACCGGGGTTTCGAGTAGGTTTTTTCAAATATACATTGCGATAACTCGAAGTGTCCGTATTAGAATATAAAAAAAAAAACTAATGTTTGTGTATACGTCGTAAAGAAAATCAAAAAAGAAAAAAAATCGAGTACCTTATAATTGCGCACCTAAAGCAATAACTTGTATTTTCGAGTGTTCGATTAATAAAACGTTTATTACTTTTTTCAACCGTCGGTCGTCTGTAGATTCATCAGATTTCACTCTTATAATTATATAAACGCGATATAATATTATAATAGTCCAGAAAGATTAAAGGCATATTTGATATTTTTTCACCACGATCTGACAGTCGGTCAGTGTTTGCTCATCTGGAAAATGCGTACGAAAAACAGATTTAATGTGCACGTACATTTGGCCACGAAATCAAGAGTTTTTTTTTTTTTCAACATTTTTTTTGCAAATGATACGTTTATAATACAATATAGGTGAGAGGAGGGAACAATTAAACTCCAGTAATGGAGCTCTGTTGCGCACGAGTATTTATTTTTCAAATTCGTACTTAAATTGTTACCACTTCCCAAAGTGATTCCTGACGGTAACGGTTATATGACATTTTCGTAGTATACGTATGACACGCGATTATTAAAAAAAAAAAAAACCGTATTACGTACAATACGTAAACGTTTATCGTGCAATGGTCGATGGCGTGGGTTGGATCCGGTCCAGACGAATTTTTATTTCTGCACAGACCATCGACGTGATGTTGCGTACAACACTCCCACGACAAACGCAACTGTGTTGTGTTTTGTGTCACATTAAGCACTCTTTAAAGAATCCGATAGCGCACGAAATAGAAGAGGAAGAGTTTTTAATAATATTATTATTGGTACCACTCGTAGAGATAAAACCGCGGGGGAAACACGAAACCGTCGTCCGTTTTGGACGTACGTTTTTCTATTCTACTTGACATTCAAACATATGTTGTTGGCACGGTCCGAACATGAAACTATGACGTTTTCCCGTGATAATGACGATTTGCCGTCTGCTGTACCGTGTAATCGATATTGCAGAGACGTCACGAACAAAATGTACGGTTTGAAGAATACGCATAAAAAAGCACGGGATACCCACTACATATGTAACAGTAAACGCGACGTGAAAAAGGTTACGACATATTCGCGATTTTCTGTGGTACGACAATTTGTACGATGTCGTCGGTAATACCGTATTCGTTTGTCGTATAATAATATGCGAACGTGTTAAAAATGCACTTTTAACGCGGTCCTAAACGCAGCGAATTTAAATTCAATTACCGTTTAACGAATGTTAACCCGCGGATGATTAACACGTTGTGGCGCGAATTAATGATAGTCCGACGATTCGCCGAGCCGTCTTCAAAGTAATTATTATTATTATGTGGTTTTTATACGTATAATAATCACGCACACACATGCATATATTTTTGTTATAATTAAACGCACGCATATAAATGTTGCGGCGACCTTGAAGTTTATAAATAATATTAAAAAAAATAAAAAATAAAAATAAATATTAAACGATTAAAAATGTATCAAAAGCCACTATTTAATAACTTGGTTATCGTATTATACAAAAATGCAATCTGTGTAGGCCATAGAGGTAATAAAAATAATATATAGGCAGGTTATGTTAGATACGTCCAATCGATTTTTTCACTATACGCGAAATTTGAATATTCGCAGTAGTAATACATAATATTATATAGTTATTATTAGGCTTAGGGACTTCTAGCTCTAGAAATCATACAAATATGTTTTAAAAATTTAATAAATGGCACTTACAAACTGCATTCTGCTAATATATGCTCTAAAGAGAAAAAACATAAAAATATGCACAACCAGATTTCGGATTTAGATTCTATGTAACATGAACAGCGCGGATTTTCGATTTTCAAGTCATTTTACAGATAGATACGTTTCAATTTCATAATATGTTTTGATTTTTTTATTTTAATGCGACTGCATTCGTACGATTTTCGAAAACATTTTCTGCCGTGACGTTATTATATTTAAAACGTTAGTAAATAAAAACAAAAAAAAAAAAAAACGAAATGTAATTATGTACCTACTTAATCATATTGTTATACAAAACTGCATTCGCCGGTTAAACATTTTGTACGCGTCAAAATGTCTTATACACATCTGATAACCGGGTTTTACGAGGACGCTGTATTTATGGGATATAGGCAATTTTCACGAAATTTTAAAAAAATTTGGAAATTTATCAATACAAAATATTGAAATTCACTATCGAATTTACAAGTGTAATATTATATTATCGCGAGTATAATATTATCAAAACAGTATTTACTATTTACCGTTTGAATTACGGGGAGAGGATATCACGTCATCTCATATTACACGCTTTACGAACAAATTTTATCGGCGGGAAAATTTCACTCGCTCGGTTTGCATAATAATAAAATGACGCATATGGAAAAATACAATCGTATGTTTACAAATTAACATATTATGATATACTACGCAAGTTACATATTAATGAATTCCGGACACATTGTTCTCGTTCTATATACGTACTATTTTTTCTTTAATTTTGTAGAACGTTTACACACGTACCTACAGTCTATACACGGACGAAACATTTAAAGAACACGATCATTTTTTTTCTTTCTTTCAATATTATTAATTGTGATTTCTCGGATCGATCCGTTCATAATATATTACCTGTAAAATAATTATAACAATTATAATATAATTTCCAAAATAAATGTATGAGGAAACCGACAGTTATCCAGCGGAAAAGCTTCGAATCGGCTGCAGCACTCGTGAACGACGACCTAATATAATAATATTGCGTGTACGCCATTTCCTATTGAGATTTCAAAACACAGTTAATGCATAATAATAATAAAAAAAAAAAAAAACGTTCCGCGAACGATAACGCGGTTATCAACATAATAATTGCGCGACTCGACCAAGGTTCATTCATTGATGTTGTACGCGCACGTAGAAAAAAAACCCTCTAAAATTTCACGATCGCTATTCAAGTTTCGGTTTTTTAGAAATAATCGATCACATATTATACTTACCTGTAATACTATAATATACGATACACGCTCTGGCGTCTGGCCGGATCGTTGCCCGCTTCGCAAAGTTCAAGGACGTTTTTACATTAATTTTACGGACCTTTTTGTATTCGACTTATATATTTTATTGTACCTACGCCGGTGATATTTTACTTCGATTTCTGTGAAGCGGTGTGTAAACACGCGATCCGTCGCGGTTTCTCGTCCACTAGGACTTGGGTTTACTATATAGCTGGTTCACATTTAAGTCACTAAAACATTCTCTCGGAGTAGTTGCAGGTTTAGACCGACAAGTATAGATTTTGTTTTGTGAATAGCTGTGCTAAAACTTTTCGAACCGATACGGTTACGTTTCAGTCTGGTCCCAACTCGAACAGAATCTGAAAATACGCAATCCCGGGGGCGGCATGGTAATTACACTAAAACCCGTTTTATATAGTTAAACGTACGTGCAGTTCGTCACGTCGGAAAAGCAAAATTTTCCGAAATCCGCATCAGGTTTATGTATACTTCCCGTTGTGTCAAACAGTTCTCGATATTTTATGTATTCTTTTTGAGTTTCAGTTTGTCTATATACGCATTATATGCCAGACTTACCGTTTTATGAACATAGCTTGTGCTTACTTTTTTTTTAACGGCTCATTAGTAATTGTAAATTTATTTATTTTTTGACATAACTAAAATACTCGGATATATTTTCAATGTTACATAATATTATAATAGGATACGTGGTCGTTTTGCATCTGTAGTTATACGAACGTTTCTCGTAACTCGTTTTAATTGCCATACGAATAATCGACGAACACATCAAACACAGCAACAGAAACCAGTTAATAACTGGTAGTTGTAATTTTTTTTTTTTTTTTCAAGATACCGCTTCAGAAAATTCGGTAATTTTTAACGCGAAATATGATAATAACGTAGAGTTTCGTGTATATTATCGTTATTAGAGAACGTCGCTTCTACTAAAAAGATCAACAGACTGTCGTCTGTTATAGCGTTAATTTTAAAATTATTTTACTTCCTATAAACTCACTGTCTATGCTGTGCGATAACTATAATTTTGATTTTATTTGTATGTTTGATAATATCGTCAAAAGTCGATACAAAATTATTACAAAATTGTACAAGTTTAGATGAAATGTACTATAGTTTTAAAGCGATTTAAACAATGTATAAGTTTACGATGATCAACCCCCCCCCCAAAAAAAAAAAGCTTTTAATAAAAAAAAGCACTTGATTTTTGAAATACGAATAAAAATCGAAGGGTACAGAGGAAGAGTGGTAGTAATCAATTTTTATAGTTTCGAATTAATGATACCATTCGATAGTGTTTTGAGATCATTATTAAATTTTAAGACATATTCGGCGAAGAAAGATTTCAATTGGATAATATTAAAAAAATTGGATGTAACGGATAATAAAAGTTATTGCTAGTTCATGGAACTGTGGAAAAGGTATTCTCTCCTAAATAATTGTAAACATTTATTACTTTCCGTCTTCCCTCTGTGTCCTTCAATTGATTTTACATAAATGAAATTTTGTCGTCATTGCTGTATGTTAATCATTTTCCCCGTATTATATGTTTTCAGTGTTCACACGTGCATCTCAAGACAGTAGAAATGACAGACAACATGACACGGAACTACAACAGTCACACTCCCAGACCAGAACCTGATGTTTCCAAAAAAGTGAGTCCTAAATATGTGTACACAGCTTTGAAGTATTCTCCGAGGTCGACGACGGAAATTTTGGGGTTAAACGGATTCGACGATCATCGCGGTGTATCCCCGCGGGTTTCCGTCATATTGGAATCTTTTGCGCGACTTTTCGAGTGGTCTGCTTAGAAAACATTAATCTGTTCATCACTTATGTAACGACGATAGTTAGCAATTTATTTTATTTTATTTATTACAATAATTTTAATAGTATTTTCATATTTAGAGGTCGCGTATAAAACACTGAAGGTTTATTTCTACCGCGCGTCCTTTATTTCGCGATACGTGCCAAATAAAAAAATAAGTACTAGCAACCTTGATCGGACAATAGAAAAAAAACAACAATAATGAATCACGTGAACGGTGAAGTGTTATAATATATTTCGGATTGGTACATGCATTTCATTACGAAGATTTCTGAACATAAATTCCGAGCGGTTTACGTACACGATTTATAATATTATATAATATTATAACAAACGATAGTTAATTTTGCACACCACACATGCACAAGTTGTTATTATATTATGTGCCATATAATATAGAAAAAATTCACATGGAAATATTATATTCGAAATTAGATCCGAGGGGAATAATACTATCGGGTTATCTCGTTTTTTTAGTTTTTTCTTCAATTTTGTCCGTCTGTCAATTCTAAAACCGGTCGTCGACGAAATAACATAATATGTATTTCTTAAATGCTCTTCAGCCATTTAACAAACCCATTATATCGTTCCACGTGATTCTTATGACCTATTCAATACTGTGTAGTTCGTAAATCTACTACTAGAAACATAAGCGGAACTCATATAGTCGATTTGTATTTGTTATTGATGCGTATACCTACAGATTGTTTTTAAAATCCCATTTTCTCAAAACCCTACAGAAATTGCGCAATTCCACCAACGTTTTATCACTTTAATCCGGTCATCATAAAAAAAAAAAAAAACAAATGATTTAGCTCTAATTTTTGAGTTTGAGCCGATATGGTCCAGAGGGGGCTGCTCTAAAAGTATCCAAAAGTTGCGAGGAAAAAAGATACATATATAACAGCCATCATACGCAGAGTAATAGTCCCTTTGATTTTTTTCAGCGAAAACTAGACAAAAAAACCGTACCGGGACTGTATTCGAATCAGAAATAAAATTATACGGACGCGTTTTTATCCTTATAATAATAAACAGAAATAATAGGCATTTATTATTTTACGTCAGATACGCTTTCAGATACGACCTCCGTCGTATAATCAAAATTACTTATATTTATATGATATACGTATATTAACGCGTAGCCTGCTGCAGTATTGCAACGTAGGTAGAGCTATACAGTGTGATCCTTTTATCACGGACCAGCAAGTGATAGATATGTAATTTACTACGTTTATTTCTATACTCCTCCAGTCTAAACTTTAAACTGTTATAACTCTTAAACGGTACATCTAATTTCAGTGTTATGCGTATCAAAACGTTAAGAAAAATATTCTTTATTTGAATGTATGATTAGAAAAGGGGGGGGGATATTTAAAAATCCATAGGGTAAAAAAATTTAAAAAAATGTTAGAATAAAACATAAACAATGCAATAATGATAAAAAAACAAAAAACAAAAATTAATTTCACTTAAAATCCTCTGAGAGAACAGTGCTGGTTTATGATAAAATAATAAATTACCGTGTATATAATCGTAATCGTGATTTTATACGAGCTCTTTGACATTACGTTCGTGGCATTATTATATTATAGCGGAAATGACCCCCTCCCTCCCTTCCCCCTCGAGAACGGTTATTGCTCGTCGAACGTAAAGAAATTGTAATAATTGTATTTTTCATGCGTTATTCGTAACAATAATTATTTTCACCTATGTTTTCGTATACATATACACGACGTCCTATAGCGAATTACCATAATTTGGCAATATTATTTATGAACCGGTGGTCGCCCACGCCCGTCTCCCTTCATCCTTCGCCAACTCCATCGCATAATATTGCATCGCTTTGCACACACACACACACACACACACACACACACACACACACACACACACACATACACATGTACACTCTGGCGGTTTTAGCAACTAAAATTATATTATACAGTCCTTAAATAAGACGTTAGCCAAATAATAATATAATATTGAGGTAACGTAATCGCGTATATACCTGTATTTGTGCGCTGCACTAATCACCGCGTTAATTAACCGTGTGGTATTCGGTAAATCGTTTTGAAACAGATTTTGGCACAGCGGCAGTATCGCGCCAATGTACACTATACACGCGCTAAAAGTTCATCATATAGGTTGTTCGAGCCGATTTTTTTTTTTAGGTATAAAAAAACTAACCAGAAAAAACAACAACGTAAAATGACATACTAAACGTCCGGAAAACACAATGATAATGTTATGCATTTTGAATTTTCCACTGTTGGCGGTCATTAACAACGGTTTACAAACATTAATTCCGTCGATATTTTTCGCCCCGAGTAAAAAAAAAGAAAACCGAACTTGCAATAATTTCGGTCAATGGGCCCGGTCTATTGGGATTTCTGATAATAAATTTTCTGAAAATGGTTTTTATCCTAGTATTTATTCCTACCTATCTATAAATATTATTTTATGCCGTGACTTCAAAACGTTTCGTGTGGGAGCCGTGTATTGGTGCTGCAATATATATATATATATGCGTACTTAAACCGGACCCAATTATATTAGCGTCAGCGGAATGTCTTATCGTTATTATTTATATCCACGAGAGAGATGATTTTTTTGGTGGCTATAAGTTGGAAAAAGATAAAAACAAATAAATTGTAAAAATATTGCCCAACAGTACCTATACAGTTGTGTTCGGTGGCACCGATCTCGAATAGTAGGTACCGACAGGGGGATGAATTCCGCAGAAATTTTTTTAGCGGACGAGCTGGTTGAAGGTGGGTGGTAGTGGGTGGAGTTCAGTGATCTTCCGTCTGTGATATCCGAATTCGTCTGTTGTTGTATCGAATGTTATTTTTGGAATCTTTATCTGCAGTAACAGAGAAATAATTATACAAAATAAATAATAATTTTATAAAATGATTTTTGTTTCGGTGTTTTAGTTACGCGTAATTATACAGTCGACAGTTCGACTTTTTTTTTTATTTTATATATTCATCATTTTTCTTCCAAAACGTGAAACTTCGCCAGTTATAGTCGTCTACCCGGAACAAATTCTGATCCCCCACCCGAAACAAACATTTATTAATTGTTTGCATACATTCTATAATCTATACTCTTATTTGGTAACGGGTGGAAATAATGACATAGATGAGACGATCATCGTAGGTTCATCGTCGATGGTTGATTTTGTTGTTAGTGAGATTTAACCTAGGTTACCGTTATGGTTCGCGTTTAAAGTGTAATATAGGTCCGCCTCGAGTCATGCATTTCTAACAGCATAATGTAATAATGGCCCGACATCAAAAATGCAAACAATTTTATTTTTGAAGAATCAAGATAACGGTTTTTGTCTCCTAAAAAATATTTATGACCCGTATTTAATATAAAAACGATACCATCGAGTTACCCGCGTACCTATAAACGGACGACTGCATATTGTTTTTAAAAGATTACCGCGTCTTGTAGTAATATGGCACAGGCGACGACGGCGAGGGTTCGTGTACTACATTATTGTTGTGGGCCAAGGACGAGTGCGCGATCGCGAAGAATATCGTACGAAAAAAAAACCTGTAAAAAATGAGCATCCGCGTATATACATCGCTATTTACATTTCTGTATAATATACTCTGTGCAGTAACTCGTTCGATTCTAAGTCTATGATTCCGGTGCGTTTATCTCACCACAAAAAGATCGCGGTCGCGACCTCCCGAAAAGAAATCGAGAATGTTGTATCTAATTTTTTTTTTTTATTGCAATATCGGTTTTGTCGCCGAAACCGCAACGGTGGCGGACGTTCTGGACGATCGAACAGCGAAATAATATTGTCATAAAATTATCGTCGACCCGGAGAATATAATTTTTTTATTCAAACGTATCGCTGCAGCGATATTGTGTGTGTGTGTGTGTTTTTGTCGTCTTAACCCGCTATAATAACCGTTTGTTCTTTCAAATATTGTTATTACAGCAGCCGGCCACTAACGGATACGATAACCAGGGGATGCTGAGATCCGAATTGGACATCAACGGAAAACCGATTGTCAATGGAACCACTTGGTACGTTTATACTTAACATATAATATTAAATGGTATTCGCTCGGGTAACAAAAACATACAAATCGGGACTACGGGTTTTCGCGGGAGTGCAGGGGGGAGGCGAGTAACGCAACACGAATATTTACGTGTAAAACGAAAACGATACGATTTTGTTCACCTGGAAATCGCGTGGCGAGTACGAGTTCAATATCGGAAATTAGTCGCCGAAAAAAAAACAAATTATTATAATTATAATTTTTATAATAATGTAACGTGAGAGTGATAACAAAAATCGTTTACCTCCTCTTTTTTTTTCTCGGTTTTACGGGATTGAGACGTAGGCCGAACTGCGAGATGCAACAATACGAATATAGGCGAAACACGCCGTAATATATTTTCTTCTATAATAATATGCCGGTGTTAACATTTAGACCATTAAGTGTAGTTTTTACATTTCGCGCGAAAAGCATTTATATTCGCATAGCATATTATTGTCGAACTATCGCGCCATAAATAAAACTCATTTCTTATCGATTCGTAGGATTGAGTACAATCATTTCGCATGGTGGTGAAATTGTAAATTAAAGTACCTATATCTGCCTTTTATTTTGTTATGTTTTGATTAATCAGTATTTAACTCTTGACCCTTTAACTGTTTAAATATCGTGGAAATTATCGTACGTAACTGTGTAACTTGTATTAACACATCGTACGATTTTCTATTATTCCTTATCATCCGACACTCATACTATGTTGTGTTTTTATTTATTTATCATTACATTCCATAAATTAATTTATTGTACATTATAATCTATGTGTTCGGTTAAAATTGTGGATACCTGTATAAAATTGTAATATCTCCCTACACGTATATCAAAAATCGTTAATTCTGCCGAGCAATCGTATAATTCGTGGTGGCCATTAATGTATGGTCATATGATATACTTGTACTATATAATTCACGGATAGTATTAATAACAGATAGTCAACAACATTTACCACGATTAACGTAACGCGAATTCAAATTAAAACCGTCGAAAATAGCAAGTACGGGTATAATATTATAGGACCGAATTTATTAGAACTGATTTACCGGATTATGGTAAATCCAAAAATCCTCGTAATAAATTCGGAATGCTTTAGATCCGTATTAAACACGAATGGGATTAATAACTAATACATAGGATTTCTGTTTAAATTATGGTAAAACGTCTAGACTTATGTAGTTGCGTAGAGTGTATATCATACAAATTAAATATGTATGCATAGTATTAGTATATTATTATAAGCCTGATGCGTTAACGACACACGACTAAAGTGTTTTTTTTTTTTTTTTTCTTTTGTCTACTTGTTACAGCATTAACATGGACAGTCTCAACAAGTGCATTGTGGCTAATTCTATCCAGGCCAATGGAAAACAAAATTTCTACGATCCGTACCAGCACCGCGATGTAAAACACCCCACCTCGTAAGTGGAAACCGCTGAACAGTGGTCGGCGATCACAATCTGCAGTATATTATTCCATTGGTTACTGTGTTTTATTAACGAGTTTTGGATATTTTTTTCTAGATACTTCGACACTCTGATACATCTCCTGAAGGCCAGTTTGGGTACGGGAATATTGGCTATGCCCAGCGCTTTTAAAAACGCGGGATACGTCGTCGGTACACTGGGAACTATCATCATCGGTATTCTGTGCACATACACGATTCATCTATTGGTGAGTAAACGAGACGGCCCCTTTACACACGCGGTTTCTGTTAACGTGGTTATAATAATATAGGTAACTTAATTTATTCTTATAATAATATTGTTTGCTTATCGGTGTGTTTAGATAACGGCGTCTTACGAACTGTGCGTGAAAAGAAAAATACCCAGTTTAACATATTCCGGTACGGCGGCGGCGGCTTTCGAAGAGGGTCCGAAAGCCACCAGGAAATTGGCTCCATACGCCAGGTAAAGCATACATTACCTACCCCGTCTGATATAATATTTCATTACGTTGCACACGCCATTTAAATAAAACCCCCGACCTTTACCCGTATACAAACTCGCATAGGTGTTTTATATTATACCGACAGCAATTATTAATATTCGTGTTTTTTTTTTTTTTCATGTTTACAGTATGATTACAAATTTGTTCCTAGTCTTGTACCAAATCGGTTCCAGTTGTATTTACGTTGTGTTCATAGCCAGTAATCTCAAAGCGGTAAGCGAGTGACATTTTGTTTTGTGTAACCACTAGTCAAAAAACAGATTTTCATTTGTTTCACGTTTTTCAGATCGGTGATTTCTATTTAGGCGGTACTGCGGTGGACGTACGGATGTACATGGTATACATATTGGTACCGCTGATATTGATCTCTTGGATTAGAAATTTAAAACTTCTGGCGCCATTTTCGTCTATCGCAAATTGCTTGACCATAGCGAGTTTCTCGATCATCTTCTACTACATCTTCCGGGAGGCGCCGTCTTTCGCCGGCCGTGAACCGGTTGGAACCATCAAGAGCATACCTCTGTTCTTCGGCACAGTACTCTTCGCAATGGAAGCCATCGGCATGGTAAGATGCAAAAAAAAAAAATTATAAAAATATTTTGCATTGTCGTTATGAACGACTTTTGCTTAATAACCACTACATCACATTATTATAATATAATTATTTATGTAGGTTTTACCACTGGAAAATGAAATGAAGAACCCCAAAAAGTTCGGTAGCATGTTCGGCGTGTTGAACTTTTCCATGTTGCCCATTTCTTTGTTGTACACGTTCGTCGGATTACTGGGCTATCTGAAATATGGTGAAAATACTACTGGTAGTATAACACTCGACTTGCCCTCAGAAGAAGTGTAAGTATATTTTAACGCGTTATTATAAGTCCAATAGAATACCTGCAACAAGATTTCAAAACGATTTTCATGTTTTTTAATATTATTATTATTATTATTATAGACTCTCTCATGTCGTCAAACTATTGCTGTCTGTGTCCATATACATTTGTTACGCACTTTCCAACTACGTCGCGTTCGATATCATATGGAAAGGCGTCGAACAAAAAATGGAAAAGAACGAGCACACGATCTGCTGGGAGTACGTGCTCCGCACGTCCATAGTAATCACTACATGTAAGTAAAACCAATACATTTTAACATATTTTCAAAAATTCTGAACGAAATATTCCCTTTAAGAATATTAGACAGACAATTTTGTTATTAATAATAAATACCGTTCAACAATATTGAACTCGACTTGATCATATGGTTTTTTTGTTCTTTTTACACAGTTTTCTTAGCTGTTGCCATACCCAATTTGGAACATCTGATCTCACTGATCGGTGCGTTCTGTTTGTCGTCAGTGGGAATCGCGTTGCCTGCCATCATTAATTTCCTGACATTTGCTGACGTTTACAAAAAAGAAGGAAACTTGCGTTTTGGTTTATTCTGCCTGCGAAACTTGTTAATCGTCCTGATCGCCATTTTCGCGTTTATCATTGGCGTGACCACAAGCATTTCGGATATCATACACAGCATGAAGTAAATATCATCTCTTTGGCAGCATGGTATCTGTTTTGGTGATAGGTTCGTATCCGGTGACCTACACCAGAAGTAGATATAACAACGACGTTGATCACGATCACGTACAATAAATAGAAACTACTATAGTCGATGGTCTCAGTGTTGGAGAGTAAAAATGTAAATTGTTTTTTACTTGTGACCAATCATTGTTTATAATATCATTACATCGAGTGTGGGTTTATTTTGGTGAACTCCTAAATCGTGTTACAACTTTAGTCTAAACAACATTGTTTAAACATGTCATATTCAGTATTCAATTACGTCATGAACTACAATAGTTTTCGATTTTGTTTTTAAAATGGATAATGCCTACTCAGTATTTGTATTGTGTTTTTTTTCTGTAATATTTAATTTTGATTTCATTAATTTTAAACTTTTATAAATGGCATCCAATGTAAAAAAAAAAAATATATATCAACAATATTGTTTGTTTAATGTTTTGCCATATGTAGGTCTAAATATGGCAGAGACTGGTCATTAGATTCTATATTAGGTATGGTGTAAATCAAAATTATTTTTTATTTTGTATAAAAAAATTCTTATGACTTGCAGTGCCTTCTGCAAACACAATATTCATTGTTGAATATGATATAATGCTAGAGCGAGGCACACATAATGTATAGGATAAAATACGGTTGTTTTTTTTTTTTTTACTATCAATGTTTAAATATTGAACTACTACTACTCTGTATAAATATTAGTAGAATGTGAACAATGTTTATTGATGGATTTTAAGCTCATTGCTATTATTTATATTTCCATTAAGAACAAATAACAGGATATTATATTTAGAATTGTTATTTAAATTTTTGTCTTCACGAACCGGCTACAAAAGTTCAGCCGTCAAAAACATTCCTTTTGCTGACAAATTGTATTAATAATATTTTGTGTAATATGTAACATACAATGAAGATGGAATTTTTGAAATTGTATTGCTCAATGAATACTATATTTATTTTATTACATAATTTGTATCAATAAACGTAAATTGGTTAGTAAAAAAAAAAAAAAAAATTATTGTTGTTGAGATAGATCTCTAGTATAATTTTTTTATTATTATTATTAATGAAGATACTTAATTTGAGTTAATGTTATAATATTATAATTATTGTGATAAGAGTTCATTATACGCATATGTTTTTTTTTTTTTCATTTGAATAATAACCTATATGGCTATTATTATAAATTATAATTAATTAATTTGTCTACAGTATATATATTATATACTTATATCAAGTAAAATTAAGTTATTTATATTTTTTAATAAATTAGATTTTTATAATGTATATTAGACTGAAATAATTTACAAAGTGATTTTTTTCGCTAGACATTAAGTTTAAGTATATTTTAATAATTATTTTGGTATTTGATGTTTTTTTTTCTTTTTTTTTTGTTATTTCAAGTGGAACTGTATACTAAATTGTTTTATTATAATATTAATGTAACCCAAATGCTCGTCGTTTTGTATTAATGAAACACATGTGTATTAATGTAACATGTGTACTAAAATAATTATCAATGCCATTTATAAGAAAAATACTCTCAATTATCATTACTGTGCTTAAATATTATTTGTATATTTCTGTATTATCAAAACTTAAATAATAAAAATTCTAAACGTAAAATTATTTGCTGTTTATTATTTTTTTTTGAATAATAATAACTATATAAGTACCTGATTCTAGTACTAGCTGTTGTATTCTTGTACAGATAAATTTTAATAGTAACACAAATTGGATTTTAAAGTTTAGACTTTTGAATAAAGTAAATGTTAGTTTAAGACAACTTGCAATGAACGTCCTGTCAAATTGTCAAACATTTTTTTTTAGTCTTAACAATTTTATTCACAAAGTACCTATCAAATAAAAATAATGTAAACAAATTTCAAAACTAAAATACCTCTTAATAGCTCAAAAATGGCTCAAATAATTTAAACCATTTACCATGTCTAGAAAAACAAATATGTTTTTTGGTTTTTCCTAGTTATCACAAAAATTACTTTGGATATTGAAAAACGATTTACTCTGTTAGTGGCCATATATTAATAGGAATAAAATTCACCCCTTGTCATTTTTGGGTTGGAGCATTACTTCTGGTTAAAAATATCATGTAAACGCAACAAAAATAATGTAAACAGTAACGCTATGGTACACCGTACATGTATACCGTTTTACCTATAATTTTCCTTTGGAAAAATTATTTCGAAAACCCCTTGGAAAATCATATAAAATTACATTTTTTGTGCATCATTTTCACTGTGCTGTTGTTAATTTATATAGTATAGAATGAAAAATATATTTTACTATTGTATATTTGTCAAATATATAAAATATACTATTTATTATTAAATATGAATTTGTATTTACATCAAAATGATATTGAATTATAAAATAATAAATTTTTGTATGTTTATGGACAGTGTCAATGATATATTTGATATATATAAAGTGTGGCAACTTAGTACATAGTTTTTTTTTTTATTTAATTCAATTTAGTTACATTTAGTTATCTACCTATAATTAAGATCCACTGTTCATTATCACACAAGAAAGACTGATTTTTTTTAAAAATAATAATAATATAAAATTTTTTTTTTAATAGGTATCAATTACTCAAAAAATATTCTAAAGACTTTAAAAGTATTTTATTATTTTGATAAACATAATAATATTATATTGTAATTATAATTGTCAATGACAAATTGAATGGTATGATGAAAATAATTCATTTTAAAATTCAAAATAAAAGTTGAATATTCCTATTTACATTTATTGGATGTTGTATATCATTTGAAATTCATACTTGTGAATAAATTTGTGAGCAAAATTGGTTTTAGTCGACTTGGCTTTTATGATCCTAACTAAAATCTACAATGTAAGTACGTATTAACCACATAATATTTGTGAACAAAGAAATGTTTAACATTTATATTGAAGGAAATAGAATTTACCTACTTTCTAACCTACTTGAAATATTTATAAATTGTTTATTTCATTACAGCTACAAATATAATCGTACTTTAAATTTTAAAGTTTATAACTTTACGAGACAGTTTTTAACCTATATTTTTAAAATTGTTTTTACCGATATTTTAATAATGCGTTAATAAAATATATATTTTTCTTTGGTCAAATATTAAATTTGTTAAATGTATAAACTATTTTGTTATTTTGTTGTTGTTAAGTCATTAACTTTTAATATCGTTACAAAAAAAAAATAAACCCAGAAACAAAATAGTAGGAAAAATGGCAAGTATTTACGAATTATCGAGTTATTATACACCAGTAATCGATTTCATTGTTTTTAATTTGTACGCACGATGTTTTCTACTACTAAGATGCCAAGTACCTTTTTTGTTACCGTTTGGATCTAGTTGCTGAGGAAGTAACTCGTTTTTTTGATTTTCCCAGCAGTTTTTATAATAATTGGGAAAACCCGAAAAAAGACGAAAAATTAAAACTAACAAATTAACGGCTTACGATTTCATCCATTTAAAATTGTACGCTTTATGTTTTCAACCAGAAATATTTTTCTAATCTAGAGATTCCCAAACTTTTTTTTCCCCCCCACACACCATTTGCTGATTTGTTCTGTTTTTCGTAGACCTGATTTCATTCATTACACCTATTTACATCTTATGCATCCCCAATTTTTATTCGATGAAATTTTCGTTTTGCAGGTCAGAATAAACTTCTGGGGGTCTATATAGACCCCTCTGGAATTCTCTATTTTAATTGAAAAACGACGAAAGCCCACTTTTGTTGCATTTTTAATCTAAGTTATTTGATAAGAAAGTCGGTTTTTGATTTTCCTTTTTGTTTTTATATTACTTAACAAATCCGGAAAAATACCGTAGAAAAAGTTTACGGAAGTAATGATTACAATTTTTGTAAATTTTGTTTTTTATTTTTCGTTGTTGTTGTTGTTGTTGTTCAATTAAAACTTAAAAGTATTTGTAGTCTTGAAATGTTGACAGAAAACTTATAAATGAAAATGAAAATAAAGAACCATACGAAGAATATAATCTAAAAATTCTACTCTGAAAAAGGGAAATCTTATGAACTGGGTTTTAATAACTATAATGTTTATAGACATGATCGGGATAGTAACACCGGTCCTCTCTCGACTTGAGGTAGTGTACTTATTGTCATTAGTAATGAATTATCTTCTCAATTAATTTAAATACCTATTTAAAATAATTTTGAAATGTTATTTGTATTAATTAAAAATGACCGAGAAAATTTAATAATTAGCTCTGTATAGATAGTTTTTCGATCATCATCATTGGAATTACTTACTGATTTTTTTTTGATTTTGTCACTTATGTTTATTTTAAACTCTTGTATCATTTCGTATCATTCCGGAAATTATTAATATACTATGCGTTCGGATTCATTTTCCATTTCTCGTGGATACCGTAAACACAATGAATAATTGTTGATTTTCTCTGCGATAAGGAAAGAAATTTGAATTCATAAATAGGTAGTCGTATGAAAATCAATAACAATCATTAATATCTCCCCTCGGTAAATACGCCGCTGCGTGTTCGACGTGACTCTCCGTTCGGCGGCGGCGGCGGCGGCGGCGGCCAACGCGCGCGGTTCCCGTACGCCCGACAAACGCGACGCGCGTCCACACGGGACCCTGGTAGGAATGTTCACCAAATACGCTGCGGTGGCGCCGTTATCAGAACACGTTATTTCTCAAACGAGAAGACGGTACGAGACGTTCGGTCGGGTGCGCATGATCCCCTGGTATCCGAGAAGTGGTTTTCAATGACGCCGGGACGCCCACGCATGTCCCACTTTGGACTCTCTCTCTCTCTCTCCGGACTACCGTGATCGATTTCCGTGATTCCTTTCCCGCCTTGGTCTGCTCGACTAGACATTTTCCACGCACTCGTCTTCACGACGACTGTACGAGAGCATTTCCGTTTTCAACTACTTTGTGGGCAACAGATTTCTGATTTATAAACAAACTGTCGACTGTGTGTTCAAACAAGGGGGGTTTATAATCGAAAAACTTGTACTTATAATGTACCTATAATAAAGGTACATGGAAAATAAAACCGGGTCAACCGATTCCAGAATGACTAACAAAAAAAAAAAAAAAATCAAATTCACTTAAAATCACCGAGAAAATTGCGTTCACAATAAAAAAAAAAATCCCCCTGTATTTAAAAAAAAAAAAAAAATTACGTGCATCAAAATTGAACCCTATTATTATTGTAGTGGCAATTAATTATATTAATTGAAAATCGACTTTTTGGATTTAGTCTTTATGACTTGTCGTCGCATACCATTGATTAATTGTTGGTAAAAAAAAAAAAAATTCAAATTTCAAAATTAGGTCAGCTGTTGACGTTCGTTAATCACGTAATAACATTAAAAAAAAAAAGAAGAAATTATTAACCTAACCTTAATTTTACCGACAACAACGAGAATAATGAAAGAGGACCACAACTTACTTTTGTGAAAATACCTACCAGGGTCCCATGACGTGACGGCGCGTTTCCGAATAAAAACCTGACGAGTTATCGCCGCCGCTGCCACCGCCGACAAGTATTATTTTTATAATATAATTTCTAATATTATTATTATTTAGGTATTTCGAAGTATGAATATCACAGTTTTTATGTCATGAACATTTTGCTTCACGAATCCACCAGTATGTTAACATCACACACGCAATTCGTGCGATTCGACATGGCTCGAAATCGTACGCAGGACGTTTTATGTTTTTTGTGACGAGTATTTTTTTTTTTTTTTCGGTTGTAAAATATCGTCCACCGCAAAGTATAATGTGATCATCCACGTATATGTCCGTAAATCACCGCGTATGTGTAATATTATACGCGTCGTGGTTCACCAAGTTGACCAATTTGATCAAGAAAACAGGCGTTTTACGATTTCAGACGTCTTTCAACAAGATATTTTCGAATTTTCTCCGAGTACTCTACACAAAATCGTATCTGAAAACTCGTGTACCTCAAGTTCTGTGCGTGCCATCGCGTCCCAAAATACACTGGCGGTGCAATTTTTCGAGGAGAGTACACAAAAACTCGTTCTACGTTACCGAAAACATACATAGAGTTAAACGGAGACTATATGTAGAAAAGTAATTTATATGTTAACAAAACTATTTTACGCAAATAATTATTGTTTTGTATTTCTCCCTTCGCAGGTTTTTTTCGAGATAGCCATCGTACTAAAGAGTGCGCAAATAGTGTACCAGGTGTATAAGGTGAGCCGTGGCGGAACTCGCGGCCCGCGGGCATTTTTTTTTTTTTTTTTTTTACTTATTCCGGGCTTCATTTAATTAAATGCGAGATCATGCGAAATAAAAAATATGAGGCACGTCTACACGCGTGTGTGTATACTCGTAAATTGTTCACTGGGAAATGTCCGGACGCTGGAAAAAGAAAAAGAAAAATCCGTACAGATTCACACGTATTGTTAAGACGAGTTTCTTTTGAATTGCTGTCGACACATTATTATATTGTCGGCCGTTCAACAATACCATCGCTAGACCGGTGAATTTAATCGGCGCTTCGAAAGGAGGGAGAATTATTACTTAGGGTCCAATGTACTCGAGTCCACGCGTACGGCACGTGCACGTTACCTAACCTGACCTCACGAAGACGGCGAAGTCGTTGCTGCCGCTAATCGCCGCTGCTACGTCCGGTATAAACGCACGGTGATACCGTTTCCGAGCGCGTTCGCCGTAAAACCCCGTTGAATTCGATTAATTTCATTTCGTTTGTGCAACGTGATAACCAAAAACCGCCGGCGGAAAGGTTACGTCACGGCAATCGGTAACCGAAACTAGGAGTCGATGCGGCGGCGGCGGCGGCGGCGGCGGCGGCTACGGTGTTGCTTCGACCTCGCGCTGCGGCCCCGGTGCCCCGGTGCTATTCGGGTCACGTTCTCGTTTCGAATCCGGGCACTGGTTCATTCGAGTGTCACGCGGACCAGGGTCCCATGCGCGCTGCTCGAACGCTTTCCCGTACAGAGTCACCGCGGCACACGGCGCGCGAACGCAGGACGGACGCGCGCGTTGTTCGGACGTCGACAAGACGTTGCCGTGTCGCGGAAACCCGGCACCAGGACCGCCCCGGGGTCCGGCGCACAATCCGAATCGCCGCGATGGTCGCGGTCCGCGCCGTCACGGCCGCGTGTGTCCGTCAAACGATGTCACCGCGACCGCTTTGGCGGAACCGGGTACCAGGGTATCATGGACGGGTGCGGCCCGAGTGCCGAATAACGATAATATTATTATTTCCGCCGTCGAACGTTAGCTATTGCCTTTGCCGTCGTTTATTCTCTTGCGTTTATGCATCCATTTCGCGGCGAACAACTGAACATTATATAGCCCCGGTCTCGACGCGATATTATTTTAATCCATAACGTCAATAATACATTGATTTATGTACCAAAGTTGGTACTTGTTGTACATATATACGGTGATTGCACGCCATCGATAAGTGCCAGGACAGAGTGTAGATCACTTAAAAACACTGATAAGGGAAATTTACCAAGAAATTTGATAATTCCCTTATATCTTACCTTATCAACCTCTCGCCCATTATAGAGGTCCGCCCACCGTGCGAAGTACGTCCGTATCTTTATGTTACACGTATTATATGTTGCCTATTCTACTCCTTGTATATAATTTTTTCTACTCGCATGAGTGTAAAACGCCAGGAGTAAAAGTGTACCCATATTATTTTACCTTTGTAAATTATTATTGTATGAAAATAATGTTAACGAAATTGAATTTTACTAATTGAAAACTACGTCTCAAAATTCATTCCGTTATAATCATTTTCTCAGTTGATCAAACCGTGCATGTTACTCGTGTCTCCGACATTTTAATTCCTTGCGACACGTATCACCCTCCACTTTTCATTTCCCGTCTATTTCCTTTAATGTACCCCTCATTATAAACAATATAAACCCAATAAATTTTTCGTGATTTCAAAAGAAATTACTATGGGAGTATTTATAATGACTTAAGATCGATAAACTGGGATAGCGCCTTAGATTTTTTAAATACCTATTATTTGAAGTCTATCAAGATGACCCGAAGGCTTCTGGATATAAGGAAGCTGATCTATTCGCTAAATATATTTTTCTCTGGGCTATGTAGAACCGCGTACAATCTCCATTACCAACTAAGTACATACATAGCTTCTAAATTGTCGTTTCTCCCTTCGCATACTTCTGTCTCCACAGCAGGAGGTATATGCTGCTCTAGTCATCACTGTTCTATTCTTCAGCAGGGTGTACTAGATAAATTTACTGATTGGTGTAAAACGGTCGGAATACCGCTTAATATAAGCAAGTGCATAGTAATGTCCTTCTTTCGTACGCGGGATGTACTAAGATTTCCCTACTGCCTAGACGGACAGCCTCTTTTACGTGTGAACAAAACAAAAGATTTATGTTTCCCTTACGTCCCTTCTCTCGATTTTCGATCACATATCGATTTGATTGCACGTAAGGCGTTCCATGTAATCGTTTTCATTCCGCGTCGCTATCAACATTTCAACTCTCATACATGTCTTCTTTCGTTATACAATGCCTTAGTTTGATCTTAACTTGAATACCACTCTATTATCTGGTATCCTTATACCAAAAAGGATATGTTACAACTTGATGAAGTCCAGAATTCTGAATTGCAAATGAAATCCGCATTCGTGTTCTAGGTATTACAATAGGTTACAGGGTTCTTTTTATCCACTTAAGTGTAGAACACATTTCACAAAAAAATTGACCAATAACTGTAGCAGCTAGAATGATGTCCATAGCCAATAACAATTAATCACTGTAAGACTACATCAATTTTTGTTTGTAGTTAATGTTGTTATTATACTATTTAATTAACCTGTTATCTATATACATACATATATAAAACTAGATGTCCCACATCAGGCGTTGTCCGTGCCAATTTGTATTAGTGTTATTTTACCCACGTTCATTTTTGATTTTGGCCGTGTTAGAACCGAATGAAAACAAATAGGTGGAAAGTGGGTAGTCCACATTCGGCGGACTAAATGTGTTCTATTGTGAAATTTTAATGGTGTAGATAATAGTAATAATAATAATTATAATAGTTTTCTCTTCCGTGACAACCAAATAATCATCCGTAACACCAAGGTAACCCTTGAATAAACAAGAATAAATAAATAAACAATTGTCAATCTATATCTATATTATCTATATATATATATATATACATAAAATAACATGTCCTGACTAACTGATTGACTGATTCGTTATCTTCTAGCCTAAACCACTGGACGGATCGGACTGAAATTTGGCACACAGATAGCTATTATGACGTAGGCTTCCACTATGAAAGAATTTTTGAAAATTCAACCCCTAAAGCGATAAAATAGGGATTTTAGGTATATTTGATAGGAATATCTATTTGCTTATTTATTTATTTTTTTTTTTATTCAAGGGTTACCTTGGTGTTACGGATGATAATTTGGTTGCCACGGAAAAGAAAACTATTTTAATTATTATTACTGTTATTTATACTATACAATTTTTACAATAAAACAGATTTAGTCCGCTGAAAGTGGACTACCCACTTTTCACCCATTTGTTTTCATTCAATTCTGACACTGCTAAAATCAAAAATGAAGAAGGGTAAAATAATAATAATATAAATTGGCGCGGAAAAAGTCGGGCCAGGGACAGCTATAATGTGTATACATATATACTTGTTGTATAATAGCCGAATGACGTTAGTTCATATAAATAAATAAAATCAATGATAAATACAAAGATCTGTAATTAGCAGTGAAAATTCTTGAGATCAATGTGAAATTTAACGGAAGGTTCACTATAAGTAGTACTTTGTGGCACCCCCCCAAAAAAAAAAAAAACTGATTATGACGTAGTATTTTTATTTTATAAGAATTTCAATATCAAATTTCGAAAAAAATAGTAAATACTAGGGGCTTTCAAAACATATATCAAAACGTTCGCTCCTAATCGTTTTTCGTTAGCAATGGTTTATCGTTGCGTACGGATATAAATCGAATTTCCCTTTGCATCCTACCTTCCCAACCTCCCCTTTCGACCAGCTCCAACTACCTTAATTTAAGATCTATGGCGGCATGCAATACTGGTCCAATCTCAAATATGTAAACATTGTAAACACTCGTACAATATTAAATTGATCCGATTCTTACTGTATTATTTTGATCGCGCTTCTTTAAACAAGGTGTCGCCAGCCGCATGGTCCGGATTTACTTAAATCCCCCCATCGCGTCATTAGATATATTATCTAGATAATTTTAAAGTTATCCTAGCAAAATAATGCTTAGAAAAATAACCCGATTCCTTTCCTGTTCGTATCGACTGTATCCGATCTGTATCCGGCGGGACCGTTATCTGTGTTACACACATACATTACGAGCAGTGAGGTTGTCTTTTCTACTTAGATCGGGCGCGACCAGCATTTTGGTGGAAAACAAATCGTCAAACAACAAGTCAGAGTAAAGATTATTGGAACGTTTTTTTTTTTCATTTTTGTGAACTTTGTAGTGCTTTGTAGCTTCACGCACTTAGATATATTCATAATTTATATTTTATATCGTACGGTTTTGATTAAAATCAGTTATCGCACTAAGTTACGATTCAAGTCTATTTTTAGTGTTAATTTTTAACTCGTATATTGGTTTAAATCAATTTTTTACTTCATTGATTTGTTCGGAAGCGTAATCATTTTCCTTTCTGCCATCCATTTGTAGAGCCCATATGACAACTCGTTTCATAATAATGGTACATATTATCATTATAGGTATGAAAATAAAATCAACCGAACTTCGCTCAATATCGTATTTCATAAGGACGTATAAGAAAATTATAAACTATAATAAATTCGATTTTCCCATAGTAACGATGTACGAAATACCGTCAATGGACTAGCTTTTTGTTTTATTAAAATGTGTACATATAGTATGGTTGTTATCAACATATTTGTAGATGCCGTTAAACTATTTAATTATTATAGGATTATTCTCTTGTTTTTATAATTATGTTTTTAATAATTGTATGTACTATAAAATTACAAACGTCTCGCTATAATTATACAACGTATCATTCACAAGAGATGCTGAGAATTTAGTTGACTATTATGATAATAAAACCAGTATGGAATTTTTCAAATCTATAACTATAGCGAAATAAATATCAACCGGCGTATCGCGGAATCATAAGAAAAAAAAAATCTTGGCGTTGAGCAGGTTTCCTTGTTTGTAAGTCGTATGGTTACACTATACCCAGCTCGGTGATGATATTGTTTTAATTGGATTTTCATATTATTATAAAGGGATTGCTTCAATAATTACTAATAAATCATAAATATGAACATCAATTAAATCCAGTAGGCCATAATAAATAATAATCATATTTTTCCCAAACGCGTGTTTTAGTATACACAAGGCGATCCATTTGAGCGGGTACACTCATTATCTGGGAAATTATTGACTTTTTTTTCAGAATTGATTTTATAGAAAATTTAAGAAACGAGCGGTTTTAAAATTTTACATTTATGTTATTTTTGGTCTACCTAATTTTTGGAACAAAACTACTACTTAAATCACCTTGTATATTATATTGGATTATAATTTACATATGGTAGGCAGGACCTGTTTAGGCTTTTCACGGAGGGCAGTTACTTTAGTTATTAAATCGGGCCTGTACAGGCGATGGAATAATGTCATATGCGTACAAAATCCTTAAAATATGCGCAGAAAATTTAAAAACGTCATAATATGCAAAATAAAATGTTTTATACGTAATCGTCGGGTCATGAAACTCGTGTTCCTTATTATCACATGGTATACAGCAAAAGCAACCAATTGGTTTCCGAACGTAAACGAACGTCTGACGATGGGGATCCGGCAACATCTCAAAGTTGGATTTTTAAATTTCAATTATGAAAACACAAACGTACGGTAACCATACACCTAAATATTGTAGGTGCGTGTCGGTCGGTGTATAGAAAATGAAATAACGCGATTGACGGCTGGTCACGCGGAAAATTCGACCGATACACAGTATACCTGTTAGACCGTATTACCTATATCTATAATAAGCTGTGTGCGTATAGTTTCGTGTCTACATCGGTTTACATTCTTCAAACCTGCATTGTTCGAAAATCGACCGTTTCGTCTCTGTGTAATACATTATTAATACGCATTTGTCGATCGGAAGACACACGAGAAAAATAACTCGAGAAAAAACCACATACATTCACTTACACATATCACCTACACGGCTGCGACACACGAGATCATATAATATATTGTTATTATATTTCGGCTGTTGTAATGTCCCAAAACGTATTCGTATAACCACCGACGAATTCAGCTATTTCACGGCGTATAACACGTACAAGTTTATTAAAAACAGTGAAAACTATCGGTTACCATTTTAAAACCATCACGTCGTGTTGTCGATATATAGTCCTCAGTAGATCTATACCGAATAGATAACATTGAGAAGGTCATGGTCACAAAACAAACTATTATTATGTGACATAAAGTAGAGTTATAATATATAGACATACCGATACCATTATATGAAAATAATGGGATAAAAATAAAAATCAATTTCACTTATACAGAGTGTCCCACGGAGATATGACAGTCGATGAAACAACTTTCATTATGTTCAGAATTGTTTAAGGTTTATTTTTCTCATAATAATTACTAAAGCCTTGCGTTTCTGTGATGTCTCTGGTTAGTATTTAAAATTTTTTTATACAATATCTAAGATAGCCATTTTATAAATATATTTTTTAATTAAATGTTGATGATATAAATGTTTACTAATAATGAATCGATAAGTTTCTAATAATTGTTGAAGTTTACAAAAATCATAAATAAACGTCTTTCTATGGGAAAATTGGCGAATCGATTAATATTATTTGGTAATGGCAATTAAAATAATTAAAATAATCGTTAAATAACTTCAAAATATCAAACCGACCGATTCACTAGTTCTTCTATAAATCTAGTTATTAAAAAATTTGGTGAAAACAGTTCACAGTAATCAAATTATATTACGGTATTAATATTGTAATATTATGATATAAGGTATCAGAATTATTTTTTTTTTTTTTTTTTGTATTTAATTATTGTAAAATCTGTGAATTAATAATTACAATAAACACAAGTGAAAGAGGTTAACAGTTTACAAGTATCCAGACAGTAGGATCGAAGAGGCCAGCCATTATTGGTAAACTCAGGAATATTTAGGAAAATTAATTTTAAATAAGTTTAACATCGAAAAAATAATTTTTTTATTTTCTAATGATAGTGTAAATTGATAAATATTGGTGTGTAAACTGTACATTTAATATTGTTTTAAAATTAACCTAACTTTTAACTTTTTAGCTCCTAAATGCCCAGCTTTGATAAATTTAAATGTTCAGAAATTAAAATATTGTTTACTTTATGAAGATTTTTTTTATACACCTACAATATGAATCATTGCCTTCTAAAGGATTTAGAATCACGCAATAATAATTATAAATTTTAATATTAGACAATTAGCGGATAAATTACAAATTTATACACGGTTTCAATGGATTTTTATTGTATCTGTTTGTGATTTTGGTCGATGTAACAATTTGGATGTAATACGTAGTTTTTTTTTTAACTAAAACAAAAAAAAAATATACATACAGAAAAACATTATTTCTTTGATGTGTAATACACTGAAATTTCACTTTTCTAACGAAAGGTTAACATTAGGTTATCGTATGGTCATCACACCTACTTTGATATAACATTAATTGTGATACCATCACCGGTAATTGCAGATTTTCAAAAACATTAAATCACGAAAATAAAAAAAACTTAATATCATATTCACTCGGAACACATTTACTATTTTTTTTGTTTCTGTAGTCATTAAAGATAATTTTAAACTTGTAATAGAATTATAACATATTAATATCAAGTTGGAAATGATAACACGTTTTGATTAATTGTTTTCTAAACCGTTTGAACCGTAAAATTAAGCATTAATCTTTGAGTATATTCAAGTTAAAATCGGTTTTCTAACTAGTTATTTGATTTATTTTAAAAATATAATTACACTTTCGTTTAGCCATATATAGACGTAAAAAATGTAACATAATATAAAATAATTATATTACTGAACAAATCACCAGTTTCTGTCAATATTTATCCGATCTCTCTATAAAATGTTATCAGTTTATCGTTTATCTTAGTGAAATCATATAGGAAATTAAATCTTTTGTCGAAATCGTTGTACCTATCTAATAATCAATATTTAACCAAGAATTTTCTTTACCATTTACGTGCACGTGAATTTTGGATACAATCGTTGTAAGTAAAGTAAAACAAAAAAAAAATATAAATTGTCGAAAAAAGATTTCAAAATAAGACTTATAATTTTATGAGACTTGAAATCGATTTTTGTTAAACACTAATAATTAAAGGGTAGGTACAAGCGGGTTCTATGGAGGATCATTATTAATATGTATGCACTTGAAAAATAGGACCTATACTAAATTATACTTTATACAAAAAATTCACGCTAAACGTATATAAAAAATGCATTCATTTAAGCCCCCCTCTTCTATCTGATTTTTACATCTGCCCTTGCCCTTGAGTAAGTTGGTTTGGTTTCAAAGATGAGTTTATTTTATTTGTTAACTGGACATTAGTATGCAATATGCATGTATACCTATTATAACTAATTAATGCAACAATCACTGTTACAAAACGTAAACTAATTATTTAGATACTTCTTTGGAACGTATGCCTAGCCGGTATGGCTTACCCGTTAGTACAGTATCAACTCTTTTTACATATTGAATATTCGTCTAATAATAATTCACCTCGTACCTAATAATATTTGAATACAGGCATATAATTGTGTATTATAAATAATTGTTCATAATAAGTATGCTTACATAAGTTACCCTATACATTATTGAATATAGTTTTAAACATATTTTATATTAGCTACGCAGCAATAAGACGTGGATATTTAATTGGAATTAAATTTCTGAAAATAACTAATACTATTGACGGGTGTTCCACTGCTGTAACTAAGTGAGAAGTCGTGAGAGTAGGATAGATAACAGTGTTTAATTTATATCTAAACGTTTATATATAGCTCAAGTGTTTTGGAAATTTGATCAAGTCTATAAAGTGGTAATATTGCATTGTGCTGTACAAATTTGAGGTTTGTGAAATTATTTTTAACTGAATTACAAAAAAAAAAAAATCGAAAATAATGGAACCGTTTTTTCGGGTATTCCCAGTTATTGAGAAATTACTAGTTAAGTGAAAATAAGGTCGACCTCCTGAATCCGCCAACTAGATCCAAAATGCTATATATTTAAAAAAGGAAGTATCTTTTATTATTGTCGTTTAAGCGAGATTTTTGGTATAAAAGTTGTTCACACACACAGAAAAAAAAAAAAAATCGTTAACCTCATCTGCGCTCGAAAGAAAAAAATATTTTATGCATTCTCAAACCCTGATAGACATACACCGTAGAGTTACATAATTTAAAAATACTTACATAATTATACATAACTACATTATTATATCATATGAAAATAATTTTATTTATGTATTTGATTCGGTATACTGTTATTTATTTTTTTTTTTTTCAATAAAAAAATAATCATACTCGTGGATGACATCCTACACTTGACTGTCACTCGTCAGGTTTTTTTTTTAATATTCCCGCGATATTATATTGAAATAATTTGAGGTCATTGGCTATAAAACGTTATAACCTTATATTCATCATAACCCGAATACAAACTAAATATTATTAAATAAATACGCAAAATATTGGGAATTCAATGTAATAATAGAATATAATATCATATAATATATAAATAATTCTTCTGTTCGTGTGTATACATATAACTCCTACTAAACGGCTGGACCGATTTTGACGAAATTTTTTATGTGTGTTTGAATGGGTTCCTGGACGGTTTAGATTTACAATTGTGAATTGTCCAATTGGACCCGATAGGTGGCATTGCAAGGGTAGCTGACACACAGTAATTGGTATTTTTAGTACAGCGATTTTTTTTTGTTAAATTAATGGGTTACCTCGGTGATACGGATGAAATTAAAATACAAAAAAATGAATAATCAGTAAGATATTCCGCGTAAGTTGTCCCAAAATTTAAACGTTCATTCTGATAGAAAATGAATAAATAAATATTCATCAGAAGGCGCCGAGAGAGTGATACAATCGAGTTATAATTTTTTTAAATATAAATTTGAACACATCGTCAAATACGCACATTTATATTATATAAGTATATACAAATGAATTGATATTTTTTCGCTGATGCCATAACTTGAAAACGGACGGACCGATATGCCTGATTTTTTTTCGTGTATTCGTAAATTTATTATGAAAGACGATTTTTTGGAAAATCTACCGGAAAAGTTTGAAATTTAGATGGTATTCAAGTTAAGGCATCACTGACAAAATATCAATCCATTTTTATACAACTGAATTTTTAACTTTATATTAATATAAATTGTCGGCCAATGTTCACATGAAGGTATAAAACAAACACCGTGCCGTCTGCGAACGACAATTAGCTATAATACAGTACACGCGCTTTCCCGCTGTCGAGCGTCCCCACTCCCTGATAAGTTAGATTAGGTTTCACTTTCTTTCAAATCCATCAACCCCCCCCCCCCCATTTAAAAACAAATCGAGGTTTCGTTTTTTTTCGTATGAAAATCATGAAAAAAATGTCATAATAGAATACTTATTCCGCCGAAGGTGGACTACCCATTTTCCACCTATTTTTTTTTATTCATTACTCACACGATCAAAAACTAAAAAGGAATAGGGGTGAAAAAACAATAGAAAATTGGCAACGCTGGGCGGGACAGCTAGTATGTATTTATATATATAGGAATCAATTAAGAAATATTACTTTCTTTTTACATTTTTTAAGGAAGTCAAACAATCGGTATCTTAGGTAATTTAGATAGGAAGGTCATGATTTTGTGTGGACTACTGCAAAGGCGTGAATCATCTAATTTCGTAAATTATTTTTAAAATTAAAAGTAATAATACATCTACTAATTGAATTTACGAACAACGACTTTATTATATTCAGAATAATTTCAGATTTACAGCTCTAACGGGTATTATTGTTTTCATGGCTTTTTCAGTTTACGAAATAATATTACACTTCTTAAGTACTCAACATTTTTGTTCAGTTTCAGTCCGTGAGGTTAAATACAAATTTTACAATGCTTCAAATAAAGTTTCTAAAAAATTACAATAGACCATCATCATTGTATAATTATAGTAAACTTAACTAATTCATTCACTCTGTATTCACAATGTGAGAACACGAAATTTATGAGAATAATATTTCTTAGCGAAATTGTCTAAGAATTTAATATACCTAAATTTCGTAACGATACAATAATTATGACATGATAGTTTTGATTTTCATAATTTTAATGCAATTTTTATCTAATAAACTCTAGGTCAAATATACTCTGGTGCATAATATTCTCCTAACATAATACTCAGTTTTATTATCACAACCGAAGTTTTATATACTCGAAGTTAGTCTCTCAAATTAAGAATACTTCGGAAGTATTTAGATTATAAACACAGAACTGATAAACATTATTATTATTTTATAATATAGATTACTGGTTCAAGTGGTTCAATGTAATTATTTTTTTTTTAGAAATGTTTTTGTTTAAGATAAAGTTTTGAAAAAATTTGTAAATATTACGGTCTTACAAATCATGTTTAATTAAACTTTACTTAGAATCGTTTTTTTATTTTGGTAAAATATAAATTAAATAACTGTATGTATCCTACCTTCCCAACTTCTCACATACAACAGTGACGCACCATCAGCAGTATTATTATTTTTATTTGTTTGTGTTTTGAGACATTGTCTTGTAACTTTTAACTTAAGCTACTTATTTTTATTAACTAAGTTAGAAACTTGGGAAATTTCACAATTGACTTGTAATATAACTTTATTAATTTTACATTAAAATAACTTTTACCAATTAAAAAAAAACAACTATGCTCAGCTTTAAACTTAAAGATGCTTTACTATATTCAGTGGAGAATAATATCATATAGTTGAAGTGTAGCTTTAGTACCATCACATACTAAATTTGGTAGTTAGTTGGGTAATTGAGTCGGTTGGTAATATGATTTGGTAGTACATTATTAAGTTTATTATATTATATTAATTTAAAAGATATGATGAGATTGAATTCTCTCGAGTTTTTATGTTTTCCAGCTTTCTACTAAATATCACTCTTCCAATATATCTTACTTAGGTAAGGGACAGGGAAGGTGACAGGGATATTATTTGAGGGATTCAGACGCTATTTTAACAGTCCTATTTTTTAAAAAATTTTTTTTGGCCCGTATAAAACGTCGTAAATGCGCCAATACAATGTAAAATGCAAAATACAATCGTACCATTGCTAATAACGGCCGCATCTGATAGTGGGACACGACGGACGACTGTTAACTGTTAATTATTTCCGTGGCTATATTAATGTTGTTGTAATATCAATACATTGACAAACAAATAGATTAATAATATTGATATTTGATTTCTTGATTTTGTTTAAGTGAAATACCTATTTTTGGAGTTCCGCAAAGTAAACGGGACACATAAATGGTCTGGAAGAGTGAAATCGGCCCGATCCAAATGTTTTCGTTCCTATTGAAAAACTGAAATAACGACCCTGGGGTAGGTCCTCGGTGATATTTCCTCAGGAAAAGATATTTTTGTGTGGATAGCCACCACTGCTATAACTAAAACGGCAATCGCCGTAAAATGGGCGTGTTCGTCCTGGAGAGCGGCGCTACACGGTCGGCCACAATAAGCGGTGGCGATCGGTGGCAAACCCGAGAGTCCGCCGAAGAACGGAAATAATAATGCGTACAGTACGAAACGTGCTGCGTCCGTCACCGGTGTTTTTTACTGCGCGCGAACTGACCAAAATCACGTTTTCCGACCGTGCGTTTACATGTTTAAAAATTGTTTTTAATAACGTTATTATTAGCCGTGTATTAGAAGAGCCGAAACCGGAGAGACGTCATCGCCAATGCGAACCGAAATCGGCCGCGCTCACTCTTTACAGCAGGTAAGTTATTATGATAAATCTCATTTACCGCGTGATAACCGTATCATACCCGGATAGTATTGCAGGGGACAGTCCGGACATTCGTGTACGAAAAAATCTGGATAAATATCGACTCGGGTAATATTCTCGTATTATCTGATGACGCTAATATTACTAACAAACTTAAAAAAATTCTATGAAAAATTATTTTTTTAAATATTTTATTTGTTCAGTAATATTCGTTTATTTTAGAATAACGATATTACAACGATTGTTAATTGATTTTATTATTAAGAACATAACCGAATACTTACATTGGATATTTTTTAAACTCGGATTTTAATGTGGACCCGGTACCGGTTTGTTGGATTTTCTCAGATTTTGCAAAATTATTAAAAATTTAAATGGCCACCTCAAAATATAAGAATAAAATATGCAGACTTCTCCACTTACCTATCTACTGCACATTGTAAGGGGATAGGGCATGATCGTTTTTACGCGGGAATACGCATAGCTTATTATCAACATAATATCTTAAAATATTCCTACAATTTACTTTTTAAAATGAATGAACAACGACATTCTACGGACCATATTGAACTCGAATTTTCATCAGATTTACAATAATGGTTGGTACAAAAATGTTCCCAGAAAAGAAAGAAAAATTGTTTGTTTTTTTTTAAAAACTTACTTTTAATTTTTCGATCTAAAAAACAGAATTAAATGCTGCTATTTTCTACGAGGCGTGCATTTTTTTCGTAAATCATGTTTTTAAGCCGAAAAAAGCTCGATTACCGGCCACTCATATTCGGATGGTTTGGATATTTAACCCTATATATTTGTAGTTTAACTGATTATCCCTTAATGTCTATACTGTGTACTGCTGGTGACTAGTAAGAAACAAAAATCGAATATATTCATTTTATAACAAATATATAATTATGTGATGTACGTACTCGTATAGATTCGACACACGTTATGTGTATTATGTCCGTAGTTAAACCGTACTGATAATCACTCGTATAAAAACGACGAACAGAATTACGTGTAAAACAATAATATTCTCGTTGATTTTTCGGTAACGAGTCTTAAAGAAAAAACAAAAAAAAAAAAATACAACGTACTTGGTTCATATCTTTGGCTGGCCAAAGATGTGAGCCGTTAAAAATCAATACTATATGATACTAGCTGTCCCGCGCCCGGCGTTGCCCGTGCCAATTTGTATTATTATTATTTTACCCATATTCATTTTTGGTTTTGGCCGTGTTAGAACTGAATGAAAACAAATAGGTGGAAGGTGGGTAGAAAGGTGGAAATGTGTTTTATTGTGAAATTTGAATAGTGTAAATAATAGTAATAATAATAATAATTATAATAGTTTTATATTTCCGTGGCAACCCTTGAATAAACAAAAACAATAAATAAATCAAAGTCGGGTTAGTTAAGTTAGGTTAGGTTACACCGTTTATAACCCAAGAGCGGCTGGACCGATATTGATGATCACATGATATTTTCCGACTAGTTTCTAATAATTAATCACCATTTTTTTTCATCAATATTACCGGGGTAACACAAATCGACAAAAAAAAAAATTGTATTTATTATATTATAAGCTAAATTATTTGGTGTTGCTCGTATATATATATATATATATATATAAGCGAAAATACTAAAAAATAGTGGGTGGGGTGTAGGAGGGTAAAAAATACTTTACGACCTATTCTCATACCTATTAAATATACAAAACAAATTTCATTAAAATCGGTCATGCCGTTTCGGAGGAATGCGACCACAAACACGTGACACGAGAATTTTATATTTAAGATATTATAATGTATAGTTTTGTCGAGCCCCGTCGTATCGACACTGTTGCGGTATCCGAACGCGTGTTAAAATATTATAATATTTTCAAATAAATATTTCGATCACGGTGTTTCGTAATAAAAAAAAATAAGAATAATAATAATAATTAAAAAAGTCTGGATACTGATATACTATGGCATTCGCAGTATTGGTATATTATAATCACGACGAAATTAGTTTAAATAAAAACAAATAATTCAATTTTTTTCTCGCAAATTTCATTTAGAAATTCCCTAATTACATCGCTACTTGTAATAATTAATCAGACCTTGCGTTATGATTACTCCATTTTATGTATATTTTTTCAAATTAAAAACAAAAAAAAGACAAACATATTTCGCACGTGGGTGCAGTCACTGTTGTAGGTGGGAAGTTAGGAAGGTAGGATACAGAAGCGAATTTAATGTATATCTGTAAGCAATGATAAACCATTGTTAACGAAAAAACAATTCTAAGCGAATTCAGTTCATAATAATGCTTAAAAATGTAATATAAAGATGTAAAAATAAAGTATTGAAATCGAAATTTATTTTATTTTAATATAACTCGGTCTATAGCATTCATTTTTCAATAGTTTACGTTTCTACAATACGTTTCTATGACAACAATGATTGTTTAAAAATGATTAAAATAATAAAAACTTAATAATAAGAAAATAAATAAAAACGGTTGTCAATGACAACCTTATTTTTAATCTTTCAATCTTTTTTAACCTAAAGAACCAGATTTTCCTCATTATCTCGAATATTATTGAGAATTTCAAAAAAACATTTCCTTTCAAAAAAAAAGTGCTCTACTTGATAATCGGAGTAAGCTTTCTGGTAGAAAAAGTGTTCACGTAAAAAAAAAAAATAATAATATACATCATTGTAAAACCAATACATTCCTCTCAGAATCTAAAAGAAAACTTTATACAAAATTCAAGATAGTGATTTTTAAAGTATATTATTTGAAACTAAATTTTGATGTTAAAAATATTAATTAATGACGAATAGTTAAATTTCTAGAATTTGTTGAGGTTTACGAAAACCATTAACAGGTGAAAAATGGATCGCACCCCACCCTTGGCCTGTGTTTATATGTGTATACGTAGTCACTCTAATAAGTATCTAGTAGGTATACGTCTTTTATTCGTCCCATGGTGAATTATAGTTTATTTAGCCGCGTTGGAATGTGGATACCATATGTCCATATTAAATATTATCACTTCTTTAACGGTATCTTCTCATAGCGGTGATACCAAAAAAATAACTCACTTCCATGACCATAATAATATACACTCATTATTCATTTCTTCCGGGTGATAGGAAAAAAAAAAAGGCGATATTATGATGTTAAAATGCTAGTCTCTGGGAGATATGAATTAAGATATATATCAATTCATGCTGGCAGGTGACCAATAGAGCGAAGGGTTACTATCGACGGTGTATGTGCGCAAGTTGATCAACATGTCATACACAATGCCAATTAATTTATCATGGTTTTTATTAATTATGATTATCAGTACTTATTTTAAAATATGAAATAAAAAGGTTAGGTTAGGTTGGCAAAAGAACCATAGTCCTTAATAGAGAATTTATTTTGTTATAGCTTATAAGTTTTGTAAGTAATAAGTTGTATTTATTTTATTAATTAATTACTTTATAGTTATTTGACTAATTGTTAGATTCTGAGTGAAGTGAAGGAACTATTGGTTTTACTATGAAGAGTATTTTTTATTTTTTCTGTCTGTAAACAACTTTTCTCTTAGAAATCTTACTCCAATCAAAACATGACATGATACCTTTTTTGTTGAATTTCAACTCTGGTTGGTACTTTAAAAAGGCGATGTTTCAAAATGGTCAATAAATCAAAAATGGTAAAATTAATATTCGATATAATGAAGAAAAACTGATTCTCTAAGATAAAAAGATTAAAAACAAGGTTGTCACTGGCAACCATTTTTATATATTTTGTTTTATTATTTTGATACCTTAATATTTTTCAAATAATTAGTTTTATCGTAAAAATGTACACTGTTGAAAAAGCAATAGTATTAACTGAGCTCTGCTCAGAATCGTTTTAGTTAGCAATGATTAATAGTTGCGTACAAATGTAAATTAAATTCCCCCTAGATCCATCATCTTACCTTCTAAACTAACCATCTACAACAGTGACTGCATCTGTCCCTAATTGAGCCTCCTTTTTTTTATACTAATATATATTTTAAAATTAAATAAATTATAAACGATAATTTTTGTTTTAGTTTTATTTTTTCATCGATATAACTTTGTATATGATAAAAGTACGAACAGTAAAATTTAAAAATGCTTTATAGTTTGTGGTAGGTACTTATAGTACCACATAACAATTCTCATGTTTCTAAAAATAGGGGGAAAAAGTGAGATGTTTATAGGAAATATGCAAAATATTTTCGCCACCCCCTCCCTATCCCCAGGGGGCTTGTTAAGAACCGCCACTGTGTAAATAGAAGCGAAAAAAAATCCTTCATTAATTGTATAATACATTTAGGAACAAACATATGTAATTATTATGATTAAATAATGAATTTAAATGAGTGTTTTGAAACGAAAACTAAAATGATTACTGGGATTTTAATTTGAAAACAAAATAAAAATCATCGTTGTTTCCAACATAGTAATTAATTTGATATTTCCGTCGAAGAACGAAATTAGATATTTAAATCGATAAAGTATGAATTGAACTTGTATTTTAAATTAAAATTTGATTATTTACGATTATGATATATTAATGATCACGATTATGGCGAGATAAATTCAGAAAAAGCGATACATCTCTGGAGTATTGACGATATTTTTTTAATGTATATGTATAGGCGGTCTTAAAACGATCAACGTTTATTACGAAACACTAAAGTACGATTAATAATAATCGCAGTTACCATTTCGAATCCCCGGGACTGTTGTTGCAGTTATATGATTCTCGAAGACTATTATTTTCTTAGAAGAAAAAAACCGCATGCATCGTTCGACGTAAGTATAAGTATGACTAATAACTTCCCGTTTTGTCCGCGATCTAAAATACACATCATTATTGGATTTATTGTATAATGTCTGAAACCGATACATTCCTCGTCGTTCCGTATACACAGATTCTAATAATACTTGTAGGAAAACGGTCTCTTATAGGATTTTCGTTTTGCACGGTGTATCTATGTGTGTTCGTACAAGTCCATGGATAATACTATAATAATATAATAGTGGATAACACGTAACGATTTTTATATATATATTTTTTTTTTTTTTTTTTTTAAAAAAACGATATTTTATAATACGACTTACATTAGGTTTTAATATTATTACATCACGATAAAAAATGAAAAAAAAAATAAATAATCTATGGAAGTTTATTTCGAATGTATAGGTATACGTTTTATTTATAATATGTTATATTCCCAACTAATTATAATATTACTTCCGGAACGTTTTGGAAAAATATACCTATGGTTTGATAGATGAAAAACAGATTGTAGTTAAGTACAGTAGAAAAAAAATATAAAGAATTATTATTATTACTATAATTTATACGTCGATTCGAGATTATAAACCCAACGGAATCCGAGGATCACGTGGTATTGTTATTTAAAAAATAATCGCACACTTTCACTGAATGCATACATATATATACATATATACCCACTCACTTATACCTAAGCATGATGTGAATAACTAAAAGGGTTCACTGCGTTTAGGTTAAATTAATTTCATAAAAATATTTGTTGAGTTCGTGACGTTTTTTTTTTTTTCTTTTACCCCATAATACGCGCATCTGAAAAGAAAAAAAAATTTGAATAGGTACCTAGCTAATATTGTAATATTATTTTTTTAATCGCGTGTATTTTCACATCGTATTGCATAACGCGAAATGTTACCGCCGCGTAAATACAAACACAAATAATACAAATAATGAATAATTTAAACTTAAAATAAAGAAGAAAAAAAAAAAACATCAAAACAATAGACCCTGCAGTAGTATTATTTCCCAACACCTACTCTATTGTAAGACTATTACGAGTATAATGTTATAGTATTACAATATTATTACTTGAGTACCTAAGAACCGAAATGCAGATCACGCGTTCAATCAGCACTAGGTTAAGTACATACAGAATCGCAATCATTAAAAGATTAAAATCTACATTAACAAAAAACGGTCAACATTATTGAAATTACCCGCAGACGACTGCAATTAACCTGTGGCTAAAGTTGCGCAATTTCATTTGTTTTTTTTTTTTATTTCGTTTAGGTTACACATACCTAGTAATTTTGATTTATAAAATTAAAATGAGTTATTTTAGATTTTTGAGTGATGAAGTGTAGCGATACTAGCGAGCACAATTGACGACCTTGGAACGACAATCGGATTACGACCGGATTTAAAATTGTACAGGAGTAACATTAAAAAAAAAAAAAGAGAGAATTTATTTTTCGGATTTATTATTTTGTTGCGCCGGCATTAATTCAGGAACATATTTGATTGCAGTGTTTGTATTGTATCGGATTTAGGTAATAATTATTTTATTACTTTTATTACGGCACACTTAATTATGTATAAAGGTCTACCAGACATTTAATTATTGAGAGATAACGTATAGCGTGTCGTACCCTTGGTACAAGACAGCCACAGCTCGAAATTTAAGATTTTTTCGAAACAAAACAAAAACACTTGTTTATGGTAATTACCAATAAATTAGTGTAATATCGTTTTTGTACTTGGACATTTTTTTGATTCAATCATAGTATTATTTGGACTCATTTTATAATACAAATGTCTAAAAGTATTTGTGATTGCACTGCAACAAATATTAGAAAATATATACACGACGCATTTAATTGATTGATCAATACATACAAAAACCGTATATTTAATTCCGTGAATTGGCGCGAGAAAGCCCGATGTCAAAAAAAAAAACAAAAAAATAATAATAATAATAATAATAATAAAACCATATTACAATAATTACGAATTTTACGTTAGATTTCCGTAACTTTGGGAAATTAATTCATTTCGCGTATTTTTTGAAATTTTCAATTTTTTTTTATTCCATATTGACCGTTCTTACGTCAAGCTATGTTATATGTGAGTGTGTATTTGTTATATACGTATGTAGATACGACATACGTACATTATAAAAGTTCGATAAATTTACCGAAAACCAATTTGAGTTTTTATTTTTTAATTTCATATACAATTATTTAAACGCGTTTTGGACCGGGTTATGAGACTATATTGTTTCTCTATCGTAAATCGGTAATTTTCTTTATGCGTGGCAATGCCTAATGGAATATCGAACGTACGTACATATACTAGATCTCCTTAATTAACGGATCGTCTTCGGTACCAGCGCGCGGAGGTATTAAATCTTGAAAGCAAGACGTGATATATATTATTATTATTATGGATGTATGTGCAGAGAGTACCATAGAACAGACGGAGAATTGAAAACCCGATAAAAATGTTTCGGTCGTTTATCACCGTTTACCGTTTGTCTTCGATATTATTGGAAAATATCAAAGGACGTATAAATTAACGATTAACGTCAGCTGACTATAAATTTAAACTCCGTCTCGAAGTATCGTATACCCACTGAGCAGTTACTCAGCAACAGGTCTCGTGGATACGCATTAAATACAGATTCGTTTAAAATGAAGACAATTTCGTCGTTCATCTGGATTAAAAAAAAAAAAACAATTATTTAAAATTAAAATTAAAAAATCGTACGATGTGTTAATTGTTTCAATTCATATGTATATTATAATATGGGACAGTAACACGGGCACTAGTCACTGTTATAGTTACGCAATTAGAAAGGTATTGAATAAATGGTAATTTAATTTACTACCGAAAACAAAGACACTTAATTACAATTAATGAGCGATTCTGAACTGAGCTTGGTAGCTGTTAAGGTTAGTTTAGAATTCTTAGAATATAGGCAAAGCAACCAACAAATCAACCAAAATAAAATCGGATATATCACCGTTCGATGTTAGTTTTTTGAATATTTATTTAGAAATACTGTTGGAAGTTTAGATAAAATTTTAAAATAAAGTATATACCACCGGAGAGAGGGGGGGAATCCGCATTTTTTGAGGTACCCGTGATATAAAAAAAAAAATCAGAGCGTTTTTATAAACCGAAAAGTGGTTTCCGATAAAAAAAAAAACACACATCTTGGTAAAGCTAATAGCTTCTTCGCTACACTAAAAATTTAAAATTCGAATCGGACTATAACCGATAAATAATATACCAGATACAAATAGGTTGGCGTAAGTAGGTAAATCCGACCAAAACTAAATACATTTTTTAGGTATTGTTTTTTTTTTTTTTTTTTTTTTACGAGAATAATTTGGTTTACTAAATAATTACAATGACTATATTATATTATTATATTCGCAACGTATACGCGTTTTAACTGTCGATGACCCAAAATAAATATTCTCAGACACGATTCGTGTATGGTATTTATACACAGTAAACGGGCTGCAGACACCCGTGTATAACAATAATATATAATACGAGTTATTTTTTTTCCCCCTTAACATTATAATCTCCGCGGAGTTTAACGCGGTGGAAAAAAACACTAAACGTAACTAAAAAAACACGGCGTGTTTTTTTTTTTCACCCGACTATGGGAATATCGACACAACAACGATGTCTCGCCTGCTACGAGATTCTGTGGAAAAAAAAAATGTACATATAATATAGCGGTTGATAATCGCCTTCCAATATTGTCCGGCGTGTATACACTTTACCACATTACGGGTGTATACCTATATGTAACGGTGAAGGCATTTCGACTGTAATTTACGCGAAAAATACCACCGTCGATAATTTAAATATTATATTGTATAGTCGTTTACCTACTTAATAATGTATAATAACGAATACAATATGGTACCGAAAAAAGAAGTGCAACCAATTGATATTTACCGAAGATACACCATTGCTGCAGCGGCGGTTACCTACATTTTTATTATTTTTGCTTATTACTGTATACGGACGCTGCACCGTCCTGCTGCTGTAGTTGCTGCTCGTACAGGTCCGTCCGACAATATATTATAATATTATTATAATATCGTATATGCCGACAGTTTTCGCTAGTGCATCACTGGTTACCACCATTGACCATAACAAAACCGTTTTACTCCGTGGCACTCGAATAATTCAGTTAAAATAATAATGTATTTATCGTAATACGTTTACAGTTCGTTACGTAGCACAATATTATTATGTACGTGTATGACGTGTTAAAATATTACTATAGTACGTATAAACTATAGCGGACATTATTTTTATGACTAAATGTGAACGTCCTAAAATCAAAATATACATAGTTTCGATTTTCGGGCTTTCGGTTATCGAACGCCTATTGCCTACGGACATTCAATGGGTAAAAATATCTGCGCTACACAGGTGTCGTCACAGTGGCATTTTTTGTCCCTGTCTTTCTATCGTAGGTACACACGTGTTCACGAAAACGCCTTTAAAATCGGTTTTAAAGTTTAAAAAAAAAAAACCGCTTGTATTCAGATTCGTATATGATTGTCGAAAACAATGTTCACGTTTGTTAAAATATTAATCAGTAAACAAGTAGCAATTATTTAAAAACCAAACCAATGTAAAATATGATTCCTTATACACTCCGATAATGAGTTGAATATTTTATAGAAAACTATATAGACCACCATCGAGGTTGTCTTCGAAATACCGTCATCTACACATTTTATAATAGGTGTCGTTTCGTTATTTTTTTACGTGAACACATTTTCGTTATACTTTCGGTTTGAAATACAATGTACTTTGATGGTAATACGTCAACAATGCCACTTGTGAAGTAGTGACTGCTTCGTCTACCGAACACGCAAAGACCGTGTATCAATTTTCTACTAAAAAAATAACCATAAGTATTTATTAACGTTTATAATCGTATTTGGTCAGTTTTTCGAGAACACATCACATTTGATTAGGTGATTGATAAAATTCAAATAAAAATACACTATATTTGATAAACCATCAGCTTTCGACGTTATCGTATAGATAACTATTAATCATAATTCGATTTTAGTAACACTAAAGATATGAAAAAACGATTAATACTGCTGTAGGTATAATTAAAAAAATACAAACATAAAAATTGAATAAATTATAATCCCCATTGATATGAATCACATATATACGTATCATACACTTATCGACTATACAATCGTTGTAAAAACGATTTTTCTGTAAATTAACGAGATACCTAACAATATACTATGAAATAACGAGATAAAAAATAACAAAATATGTATACTGCAGCTGGCTAGAGATGTTGTGTAGTGACGCGCGGAGTCGTTTAATAAGGTGTTGACCTAATTCGACAGTTGGATCGTTTTATCATGTTTTACTTATACACTTACGGGATAATTAATTGTTTAACAGATAATATTATACTAACAAATATCAATATGTAGTAACAACACCGATAAATCGTTAATTTAAGAATAACAAACGTATCACTTATATTAATAATGGTGACCCGTCATTTGACTCGGTAAATAATAGCCGAAAATATCGCAAACATGTCTGGTAAAAAAAAAAATATGGAATATAAATAATTTAAAATAATAAAAATATTTAGAAATTAAAATCCTCTTTAAATATATATTGATATTAATTTTAGTTTCGTAATTTTTTACTGTATATTTGAAAGACGTTGGTCGATGTCTTTGTTTTTTTTTCCTCGTAGGGTTATCCATAGTTATTTTTATATTTTTGCTACTAGGAGCCCATATCCCTTCTTCAAAAAAATTATAAATTTCCAAATAGTCGTAGGATACGCTGAAAGCATGGCGCCTACCTTTCTACAGCATTGTCGGAAGTGATCATTACTGGCATTACTACCAAAGTAATTTATTAACTGTTTAAGAAGTGGTCGTTGTTCATAAAATATCGGTACTCCAGATCAATGTGGCATCGTTTGCTGTTAGTTTTTTAAATTTTCTAAAAAATCTGCCAGAAATTTAGATAATTGTTTCAAATAACGCACCTTCGGCCAAAAACTCCGCGCATTTTAAGGAGCTGACTGAAAAAATCCGGAGTATTTTTCCTAACTGAAAATTTGCAACTAAATCTTAAAATAAAAAGTCGAGGGAAAGAATTGTTTGTACACCTAGGTACATATTTTAAATTATAATAGTACATACCATTAATCACTGCACCAAACGTGTACGGTATGGACCAACCTATATTAATAAAATTATGAAATAACAGCTATGCAAGCTAGTAATAATAATAATATAGAGTAATAATACGTAAGTAGGTACTTACTTTGATGTCGTTAACAACATTATGTTATGATAATGATTATGTGTTGATTGATGATGATGATGATGATAATAATTATGCGTGGACAGTTTGTGGCCCGAGGGGAGATGAAACTAAAAAGTGAAGCATTCGTTTTTACACACACATGCGCGCGCGCGTGCATTAATGATTCGGAGGAAAACTTTACGGTGTTCTATCACTGTTCATGACGAAAATACCTATAAAATAATTTTTATTTATTGATATGAATATTAAAAATAATTTATTTTGTTTGACAAAATAACCGCAATTGATGAACGCTGTGTGCTTACCAATATACAGTTTTGCCATGTAAGCACCTATTTAATTTGTTTCCCAATGCTCCGTGCCGGATCTGTGATAATTTTTGGCATGTTTATTCGGTTAGCCCGTGTGTACATTATTAACATACAGCATACAAAAAAAAAACCCGTTACTTCTTATGATACACCCGATATTATACATATCAACAAGAGTGTAAAACCCAAAAGAATCTACATAAAAAATTAAAAAATATCTGCTACGATCAACGGAATTAAACACAAATTGATTGATGAAATTATCAACGCGACACCTCAGAAGCTTAGAAATTCTACCGATAAAATTACCTTTTTAACAGCACATTTTTACTGAGTAAAGTACAGGAAGCGGTCGAATTTTAGTATTTTAATTGTTCACGCGCAAGCCGGGTTTACCATTCACATTAGTCAGAAATTAATCATCGACACCACGAGTGTGGCATAATATACGTAAATGTCATTCATTGGATGAAATTAATTTCAAAAATTTAATTTATAACCTTAAAATTGTAATGATAATATACGAGAAATAATTTGAAAGTACCCTATATAGTTGAAAGTAATACAAAAATAAATAGTAAATATCATATAATTTTGAGTAAATAAAGGGAAATTATGTACTATCAAGGGTAAACCAGTCCAGGAACCCAAAGAGAGAATTGTCCAGAACAGTAGTTGTTTTTGTTCCGGACACCGTCCGCGATAAAACACAATTGTCATGTTTGGAATTCATAAGTTAATAATATCTTCACCGTCGTGTAAAAAATGAACAAGTGAAAACACAAGTTCAAATACCTTATTCCATCCCTAAATATGTACAAAAAAAAGTGTCAAAGTGATATCGTGAATAGTTTATGAACTACATAACCGATAATTCTTGATTAAAATCAAAACTGATCGCAATTTAAAAATAATAATTTTTTTTTTTAAATTAGTAAATCATTTTGTCACATTTTGCACGACGGCGACGATATTTGTCTTGAACCCGGTCAGATTCCGACAGGGACTCGGCCCGGAGCAGTGGGAACGGACCATAAATTAGACGTAACATAAAAATAAAATAAAATATACTATTAAAATCAAAATTATATACAGAATAAATAAAAGGTAAATATTTTTGTTGACCTAGGTCACTGCGCTAGTAAATGTAATTTTCAAACACGTAATAAAACAAAATATACGGTAAATTTACTTTATCGGTAAAACGTTACGCGGTAAATTTACCAGCAGCCACTATTATAATATTATGGTTGTTAAACGAAATCGTGTATCATTAATTGTCTTATATGTATTGGATATTATATAAAGTTATTATAACAAAGCGTATTATAATATTGACGTTTTAGATATAATAATATAAAACCAGTTATCGTTAATGGTAATCCAACGAATTATAAAAATCCATATTTTATTACCACAGATTCTATCCGGAGTAACAGTAAAAATAAAATTTACCGCTGCTATGGAATTGTCCTAATGACAATTAAATACCGACACTCCGCAGTTTGAACAAACATCCACGTGACTCATTATCGCGGTTTAACAGTGAAAACTCTGCGGTCTCACATATTATTCAAGTCTGTCCGTAACATAACAAATAAATATCATTCAATATTACACATAGATCCGGCATATGATAATACAATTTTCGCTCTGTTCAATATGTTTAAGTTTTATTTCCTTGTAATAATTCCTCTATTTTGTATTTATATATTTTTTTAAAACTAAAAATAACATATTTAAACTTATAAAAAAAATTGCTTTTACATTATCCAAAGTAGCAATTGAATAAAAACATTTTGAAATCTATGTTGATACAAAAATCTATTATTAACGATAATCATTAAGTTTCTACAATTCGTTTAAGTTTACAAAAATTATTTTTAATCAAAAAAATGTAACGCCAACACTTTGCTTCAAAATATATTTTATAAAAAAAAGTGCCGATACTGGGGACGGATGTGTCGCTGTAATAAAAAAACAAAATCTAACAAGGCCATATCTAACAAGATCTTACTTTATTCGTGGATTCGTATAATAATATTATTTTAATAAAATCTTAAAGCTATACATGAAAACGGATTTATACTCGTATTACGTACTCAGAGTACCTCGAATGTATTTTAAAATATTAATAAAAAAAAATACCCTTACAACACGTGATGAAGCGGTATACAATATGGTAATATAATAATTAATAACCCTTAAATCATATAATTAGATACATTATTTTTACGGTGATAGGAAAAACTAGTATTTTTTTTTACAGTATTTCGTTGATTTTTTTTTTTTATTATAATTTCAAACCCGTTTTTGTCTCTATAAACAAAAAAAATAATATTGCAAAAAATATTTTTATGATGACTTTATACAATATATAACTTGTCTGCTGTTGCTCGTCTTCTGAGCGGCTTATTTACAAAAAAAAAAAAAAAAAAATAATAATAATAAAAAAATAAAGCGGCCAAGTAAGTTGTAAAAATATATCTGGTGAACAGTTAGCTTTTATCATCCTGGGCAAACGAGATAAATCGGTTAATACAATTTACTATACCTTTCGTACGCTCAATAATTTTAAAATTCAACTTTTTATGGATGAGTTAAACCGGAATATACTAATTTAAGTGTTTTTCCTGTATATATGGCCGGAATGGATATAGGTAGTAATAATAATATGTAGGGAACACAAAACTATATAAAACGAACGAATTTCATAATAATTTAAATACATTATAATAATCTACCCGCCATGACGCCGCAGCCACCCGTTTAATGAGAGAATACGTCGTCATACTAGTGTGTAAATAAGAATTGAAATATTTTTATTTTTAAATCATATTAATAAATCGGTTTTAAATTCTGAGCTAGGCGAGGAATGCATAATGGTTTTGGTATGACCGCGGGGATTCGCGGAGAACCACTTTTTGACTATAAATCCTGCTCTGATCAAAAACGTTTTGGACAATTTTTTATAGCATTTTTGATCTAGTTGGTATATTTGGGGAGGTCATTTATGTTGCTATTTTTTGTACTTTTAAATTATCTGTGAAAATCGGAAAATATAGGAATATTTATGCAATAAAGGTTTCAATTAATTTCGGTTTGCACCGTTCCTTTTTGATTAGTTTAATTCAGATTTACGGAAAACAGTATTCTTCTTCGTTTTCAAACAAAAATAATAATGTAATTATATTAATTTATTTTACTTTAAAGCAAAAATAAATTAAATTAAATTGTTTAACTTTTTCATTAACCCGTGTTAATACGGATACTATTAATATTTCTGTACGTCAATAATCCGAAAGTTTCCAACAGTACACGAAACGTGTAATTCAGGCACTCTATTTCACCCTTTTACCGAATTTCTCAAAAAAAAGAAATCCGGTCCAATGAATTCCTTATGCCCAAAACCCTTAAGATACCAATTGTTGGGAGAATCCTTTGCTGCAAGGTTTTACTCGTATTGTATTGTACGATTAAGAATTTTCAAGTTTTTTGTTTTGGTTTAAACTTAAAATTTACTTTTAAATGCGATTGTAATTTATTTTTCGTTATTTAATATTTTATTAACATGGGCCTGTACGGTTGTACGAGGAGTGTAGCGACGATGAAGTATAAAACGCCCGCAATGTGGACTGGCTTTTTGAATTATACAATATCGATACACCTGCGAAGACGTTTATTATAATGGACGCATATGACACAAGACGTGATCGCATTAATAAAACTGTTGCAGTTGAAAAATGTCAATCATTCTGACACGTCGAAAATACATTACAAATAATATAACGGGGCATATACGTCATTATAATTATTATAATTATGTAATACTATATGTGTTTAACCTACAAAAAAAGTATCAACTTCGGACGGCCAAATTTGTATATAACTGTATATATTTGACATTTTATCGTATATTATTATACAGATGACGATTCAGTGGCTTCAATACACCCACCGTGTCGATTTCCTGCGGATTATCGGCGGCAAACAAAACATGAGAATGATAAAAACTTTAAAATCCATACATTGTGAATAGTTCATAGACATATATTAGTCCCCGTCGTGCATAAAGTAACTAAACATTTAAACAATTTTTTTGTTTAAGTTTAATATTCAAATTTATAATTTATTAAATTTCAATTTTAGTCAACAACTACAGATTAAATGTTTTATAAAATATTTATGACATCACTTTGACGCTATTTTGGTCCCCAAATATGGATGCCATACAAAATTTGAATATAGTTCACTTATTCATTGTTTGCACGACAGAAACAATATAACTTGCGCTGCACACCCTGATTATAGTATCAAAAATGTCTATTATTAATTCTAAACCATGTATTACACCGAAAACAACTGTATTATATACGAAGTCAATACATTTTTTAGTTACAAAAGTATTTTCAACACTTTTTTTTTTTTATTACAATACTAGCTGATCTCATACGACCTTACCCGTGACAAATTAAATACTCGTGGTATAAAATACCCCCCCTCATTTGGGTAAGTAAGCCCTTCTCTCGTGGTATTTTAATCTTTCTTCTATTTAATCCCTTTTAAAAATGGGACTGTTTTTTCTGACCAAATTAAATAATAATAACTGTTCAATGTTTATCTGTATCATCACAAATAACCCAAGAATAAACAAAAAATAAATCAAATATTCATATTTTGCTCTCCTATTTAGGAGTTTTTTCAAAAATCTATTTTTAATGCTGGCCTATATTATAAATGCAAATCTGAGCAAAGACCTGCTAGTTTAGAATGTGCAATGAATAATATCATTCACTTTTTCAGGACATGTTGATCGATTAATATATATACCATATATATATACATACCTTTATTATCTATGTATTATATATATACGAAATCAATACAAATTTAAAATTGTCAATAAATAACTATCAATTTATAATTAAATTCAAAACGTTATTTTATCATGACAAACGCAATTGGTAATTTATTATTGTTCTATAAGACGGTACAATAATATTACACGTGCTGAGCACGTATACAGAAAATGTATACCAATAAATAATATTATAACTCATATTAAACTCTACGTGAATCTATTTGTGTGTTATATAATTACGATTATTATTATTATGAAAACAAGTTCCGTGGAGTAAAATTTGAGATATTCAATCCGTAGATAACTATTTTTTTTGAATTCTGAGCGGAGTGAAAGCAATGTACCTATTGGTTTTACTGTGATGTGCGAGATTTGTTTCTAACTTTGAATACATTTTCGATCAGAACTCGCTGCAATTAAAAAACACAATATATATGAACTTTCTTGTAGAATTTTTGATCTATTGAGCGTCTAACATTAAAAATATACCTTTTGGTATATTATCTATTATCTATTAGTATTTGTATATAGTAATATAGATTATTTAACATAAACAAAAACTCTGAGAGAAATCTATTCCCATCATCACCTTAAAACAATGTTAATATTTGTACGGTATCAGGAGACCACACAAATCGCCGTTGCAATATTTAACCGAAAAACCGAAAAAAAAAACTAAGAAAAAACGCGAAAATGTACAAAACATATTACTAAAATATTACAGTTTATTTTTCTGTGCACAATTTTCTATCAGTAATTTTGTTTCAATTTATAATAATAGCAATTTTTATAAAAGGAAATTTGACTGGAGAGACACTATAAGGAGGTTATTTTTCGATTTTCTCAAGTTTTTCCACCAAATGTGAAAAACCGAGAAAAAACGTAAGAAAACCGGGAAAATCAGTACAACATTAATCAAATATTACTAAAGAAAATATATAAAGCATGTTTATTTATTTTACTATAATATGACATATATATTGTTGTCAAAGCATCACTATCAACTGAACTATGATCAGAATCGTTTTTTCGTTAGCAATGGTTTATCGTTACTTACAGGTATACATAATAGTATAATAGTGGCTGTACCCGTCCCTATTATTAGGACGTTTTTTTTAATATTTTACTTTTATACCAAAAGTAATATGAGAAAAAGAAATGAGTCCTGTTGTTTATGATTGAAACAAGTCTGCAGGTTTTAATCGAGTTAAAAAACAGAAAAAAAGCCAAGCGACGTTCAAAATATAAGATATAGTTTTTCGTGGAATTAACCGTTTTGAAATTATGATACTTCACGATTTCACATATGTACACACTACTCATGTCTTGTTTGAAAATTGAAATATTGAAAAAACCGAGGGGCCACACAGACAATGTTCTTTCCTTATTTTTAGTTTTATTATAAGTCCACTCACTCTAAAAATATTAAAACGAATAAGATAGATATACGTTTGTAAGACAGCGCAAGCGAGTATCACGTCCTCTCGCCTTTTAAAAATGATTATATAGCGTTATAACATAGATTTGCCGGTAGCAAGTGGAAAAACAAGCGTGTGCCGCCGTGTTGGGACATGCGTATGTTATTATTAGAAATTAGAAATAAACGATTCGCGTGATTGCGTCGAACGAGGACCTCAGGCCGAAACGGACACTATTCGCGTGTATACAGATCGTCAGCGGTGATATTTTAAAAAATAATAATAATATAGGTAGAATTAATTTCGGTGTCAGAAATCTATAATTTCCAGTTTTTTGAAATTATACGAAAGTATTTTATGTTCATATATATATATTGTATTATTTACGTACGCCGAATGTACGTATGTAATGACGATAGTTGTTCAGAACATTTGGCTACGGAGGTGTCGTGTCCAAAACAAATTAGTCCACGTGTTTTAGATATTTTTTATTTTATTTTTTTTTTTATTGTCCGGAGTTTATACACTAATTTTCCCGATAACACTGACAGTAGTGACGCATTACACATTAACATAATTACTACTAAATTATATCGCTGAAAACACACGTAGTGTAATATATTAGCGAAAGAACTAGAATTTTTCTTCCGTTGGTCCATTCAGAATAATATTTTCAAATTTTTAATTATAATTATGATAGTATTATTAAGTTAAATTTTTTTATTTTTTTTTTTTTCAGTGCGCTGTTACTTTTCATTCCGAAAAACGACAAGAAGAGACTGTCCTGTAGGCAAAATCCTTAGGTAAATTAACAACACACAATAATATAATTTTTTCTTAGTTGTTAACAAACAGTTCGTTATTTGGGAAATGTGTTATTGAATCATAAATTTACTTATAATAGCAAGACTAAAATGAAAATATTTCGAAAATAAATTAATATAGTAGTGGTATTTAAAGGGTGAGGCTAGAATCGAGTATTCTGTTTGTCCTATCCCAAATTAACCCAAGCTATTAGGCAAGCTTAATATTTGTTTTGTCAAGTGTTGACGGGATTGTTTGAACAATAATTCACGGTGGCATATGAAGAACTTTAAAAAGGGAGGACAATATAAATACTTAAACAGTTAATAATATAATTGAAAATTATGTATATGGATTGTGTATTTAAAAAAGAAAAAATTATATTAGAATTTTAGAAAATTGTCACGGTTTCGATGTACCCCTTGAACACACCTTTGAGTACAACAATTTTACAACGAGTCTGTCCGGCTATGATCTCAATCGTTTTATTGGTACATTTTTTAATCGATCATATTAGTAGACAGGTAGATACAATATTTTTCCCGGCGGGAACAAAGTGAAATTATTATCGAAACACATTGTTATAAATGAATAGCGCACGACTGTTTATAACTATTAGTTTAGGAGGCATAATAGACATAAAATAATAACAATATAGATATAATTTCCTCGTCCAGTGAAATGGTAACGCGTTTATTATTATATCGTTTACGACGACGGTAAGGTGCAATAATTGCACTGATTATTAGTATGTGCTATACGAGGTATTTTAGAATCTATAAATCAAATTGTTAAGAGAGAAAAAAAAACGTTTGTGAAACTCGAATTATTATATATTAAATTTATTATAAAAATATTGAAAATTAACGCCTTTAGGTATTATTGAATCTATATATCTATATCGTCACTCTCACTTTTTATACCAACGCAACGTGTATAGCCTAGTTCGTAACGCGATATTTATATATTGTGCACTATAAATTAAATGTTGTGAAGTGTTATTACTTATAAATGCTGGTGTATAACAGTAGGAGTAAGTGGCGTTCGAGAGTTAGACGCGTGTTTGTTAGATTTTTATCGATTTCTATACGTCCGACGGACAATAATAACTGTATAGTATAGGCTCGCCGAGAGATAAGATTGAAAGTGATAACGATAATAATAGGTAATCCTCTGACACTTTCAAAATAATAAACTATATAACAAAATAATAATAAATAATCGATAGCCACTGAAATGATAAAGAAATCATTTGCAGACGATGTATTTTTCGACGCGCAAATGGGACTGAAAACAGTTTATTATAAACATTGTTTTTTTTTTTAATCATTAAAAACAATTAAAAGTAAAAAAAAATATAATCTTTGCGAAACGAGTGGCTTGTGTCGGTTTTTCTGCGTACACGTTTTTTTTAAAAATTGTAAATATTTTTCGCTTTTTGAATTGCAAACTAGTCACAAATTCAACATTAGAATGTACAATCTATGTATCTATGTATATCTCGTAAGGTATTTTGAAAAAAAAAAAACGGATATATTTGGAACGATGGGTGGCCATCAAAAATCATTTCCCTAAAATACCAACCAAATAAAATTTCCATTAAAAAAAGGCACTATACACTTTAAAATCGGAGCAAGGTTTCTGGTATAAAAGTTGTTTACTGATAAAAAATAAAAACATCATTATAAAACCAATACATTCCTCGGTTCGCTTAGAAATTAAAAGAACGGATGTACTTCGCACAATCGGTAGGCCACTGTTATAGGTAAGAAGTTAGGAAAGTAAGATATAGACGAAAATTGAATGTATATTTTCACACGACATTAGTAATTGCTAACGAAAAGCGATTCTGAGCAGAGTTCGATTATACATGTTTTGAAAGGCCGTAATATTTATGATTTTCTTCAAAATATTAAATTAAAATTCTACATTATACTCAATTTTATTAAATTAGAAAATAATTAAAAAGTCATTATCTATTTTCTTTAATAATATTTGTTTAATATTGTACCGATTTTCCAGTTTTTCCTACGTTTTTCCTGGATTTTCATATTTACTGGAAAAACTCTTGAAAAATCGAAGAATGACCACCTTAAAGTACCGTCCCAGTCAGATTTGCTTTCAAAAAAAGTGCTATTATTGTAAATCGGATAAAAATTTCCAATAAAAAAGTCGTAAACAGAAAAAAAAATTGAGAATATTTTACTAATATATTTTGTATATTTTTCCGTTTTAACCCCGTTTTTTTTTTTCGAATTTTCACATTTGATGAGAAAATCGAAATAAAACCTCACTAAAGTACCACTCCATGAAAATTTCCTTTCAGAAAAGGGTCTACATCGTATACATCGGAGTAAGCTTTCTGGTAGAAAAAGTGTTTACATAAAAAAAAAAATAATAATAAATAAAACATCTTTGTAAAACCAATATACATTCTTCGCTGCACTCAGAGTCTAAAAAACAAAGTTGAAAATAATAAAAGCAGTTATTTTCGTTAACTTTCCTGTTTTTCTTGCGTTATTTTGGGCCGGTGTCCGACCGTATTTACTCGTAATGTCCCGGCCGTAAACCCGCGGGAACCTATAAGCCGAGTATAAGCGATTTCACCGGATCCGGGAATCGAGTTTTCGCCCGGAGAGATTTCACCGGATAGTAATATCATCATCGCGAAGTCGAGATGCGTGTGTAGCCGTGTTGTTTTACTGGTGGCCTCGACGGCATAGCGGTTTTTTCTCGCCACCAACGTGTAGCACATAGTTATTATAATAGTATACTCTCCTCGAAGTGCTCGAAACTCTCAAATCCCGCTGCAGTTTGGATAGGTTTGGATTGGCCTTTCTTTTTTTTCTTTTTTTTTTCATTTTTCGCTCGTTCGACACTAGGACGACGTTACGTGCTGCCGCATCGTAAATATTTACGAATGGGGAAAAAAAAAAAAAAAAAAGACATGACGTATTACACTTGTAGTCTGCGTCGTCGCGGCGGCGGCGATGGCAGTAGCAGTGGCAGCGGCTCACTAGCTGACACGCGATGAATTAATAAAAACGATTATTATTGTTTATAATATCTTCATGTCGCGAGCGCGCGCGCGCGCGCGCGTAAACCTCTAACCGGTTAAAACCGGTAGTAGTATTCGGATATAATATTACATACCAAGCGCACACGCACGAAATAAAACACACACACTACCCGTATACCTAAGACGCGGATGAGACATCAGGCGGGAATAGAGAGAACGTGAGACGATATATATAATAATAATAAGATCTCCACGTCTATAATACTACTACTACTACTACTACTACTACTACTATTACTACTACTACTACTACTACTACTACTACTACTCGAATGTTGTTTATCGATCGCTAATTATGGATTGATTCATTGCCAACGGCCGGCCGGAACATAAGGCACGTAGCCACCGCCACTACGGGTATTACTTATATCAAACGCGAGTAAACCTCTACGGCGGCTACACAATAGTGGGCAGTGTGTAATAAAATTTCATTAAAGTACACACCCATTTTACACATATATATATATATATATATATATACCTGTACGTATACAGCGCACATCCCGCTACTTGACATTAAGCGCTGTGACGTATTATCATTTCCAATGTCCTTTTGGGGGAGCGATGATCACAAGAAAAAATCGACACGCCGGAGGATCACTGTCCCTCCCATTCTTATTCGTTATCTTGAATTTACGTACGTCAAGGTGGTATACGCCGTGAGTATTTTTGATGTTTACTTCCGACAGCCGGAAAATTTTAGACGATCCTGAATAGTGTTATTATTTTTCTTACAAGTACCAATTAGCAATAAATCGGCGGAACGACTAAAGAAAAAATAGTGTGGGTTTCGTGAACATCATATAATTAGGTATAGTTTAATCTGATTGGCGACGGTATGCAATTTAGTTGATTTAGACCTAGAATCAAGGCAAAACTGTAGGAATTGTTCAATTGTGTTTGACAATTTTCAATTTTGAAAACGGATTATGATTATTTAGGCTCATTATAAGTACTCGTAATTGAAATGTACTACACTGAATTTTTGAACAAAATTTGAAACAAGCGCCTAGAATCTCGATGCTATCCGTACAACTGAAACACGCATAAGTCTCATGATTTTTGTGCATACCTATAATATTAATAAAATAGTTTATTCAATAAATAAATTTCAGCATTAAATGATCAACCATTAAAATTGAGCGATGTTTAGTTTTTATTATTTTCATTGTTGAGTATAAAGACTCGTAAGAATATGTTGTTCTGAAAATTCATCACATATTAATATGAACTTTTTTTTCACTTAGGCTCTACCATATTTATTAATATATTGGGCGGCTCGCGAGTCTCATCTCGCTGGCCACCGCTGTTATATAAAATTATATACTATTATTATCTAGATAGAATAGCAGAACGCGTTTATCTTGTGATCTCGCGAGGCTGTGATGCGTATGATTTTATTTTAGGTTCTTAAATAACTCACTAGGTATTAACGAATTTTATAATAATATTATAACGTGTTCAGGTAAATGTATTTCGTTGTTGGCAAAAAAATAATTATACAAATATTAATACCCAGGGTATATTTTGGAGGGGTGACAAAGGAGGACGATCTCCTTCCTTTCATTATATGAAATTAGAGCATCGGCAGCGACAGTATAAACGAAATCTGCTAATTTTCATTAGTTATTGATTTTAGACTATGAACGAGGCGAGAAATGTGTTCGTTTTACTATATGTTTACTATTTTATCTAAAAGATAAAACTTTTCTACTAGAAATCTTACTCCAAGCAAAAACTTTATAATAAATTGTTTGTAGCATTTTAGATATACTTGGTATATTGGGGAGATCATTTTCATTTTTTTTTTTTTTTTAGAAGCAAGAAAAAAAGAAATATACGTAAAAATACTCTACTTCTGCTTAGAATCGTTTTCCGTTAGAAATGGTTTATTGTTGCGTACAGACATAAAATAAGTTACTCTACATATCCTCCTCTTCAACACCTTTTTTCAATACAGTGGCACACCCATCAGCAGTATCAGCCTTTTATTATTATTGCTATTATTACTATTCATTGACCAGTGAGGCACGGTGAATAAAGCAGTCTGAAGTCAATTAAGCGGAAAATGTCGAATTTAAAATGAGGCTGAAAAACTATGAAGACTATATAATACGCAATAAGTCGGTCGGAAAAATGGTCGATAATATAAAGTTGGGATATCAAAAAGAAAATTGTTTGCCTTGAACAATTTTAATACGACAATTATTATTAAAATAAATTAATGTTTTCACTTTTTTTGTGTCTATATTTTTTAAATTTCCGATCATTTAAATGCAAATTTCTCAGGTAAACAGTTTATTGAATAGATAGGTAATGTACTTGCGTTGTATTTACCGTTTACACGAAGTTATACTATGATGGAAAAAATCATGTCTTTTTTCATTTAGCTACCTATATTATTAAGCAGTTATTACTTTATAATGTAAAACACCATTTTCAAACGAAACGTTTACAAAACTAGTCCAAATCGGTGGGCTTTTAAATCATTATTTTTAGCTTAAAAACAAAACTATATTCATATTATTATTATTATTATCTCTCCGGACAATGCTGACGTACGATGATAATGATGATATAATCGTAAAGGTCTTTCGATGTTTGCGAATTACTACGCGGCGGCACTCGACTGTTCCGTTCAAATGTTATACAACTGTTTTGAGTTAAAACTGCACGGTTGAAGATATTTTGCATGGCGTAATTGGATAATAATGATTATAATATCCTGCTAATGTTACCTGCTCACTGCTTAATGAATTACTTTTATTCGACACAGTTTACATTCTATCCGGTTATATGTGCATGGTCTATAAAAATTGGTTTTTAAGTAAAAATATAAATAAACAAAATTGCGTAAATAAATAAAGGATAAAAAATTGATACTGAATACTAATAGTTAACGCAAGCCTTTAAAATGTTTAGATATACGTACAATAAACTGCAATATTTAGGTTCATACATAGTTTATTTCACTTTTGTTTTAATTAGGTTTCAATTAAAAGACGTTAATTACGACAGACAGTTCCTACCGTAAATAATTATAAATTAAAATTATTTTTTTTTTTTGATTTTTCAAATATAAATAACAATTTCGTGTCGGGGTACTATGTTCCAAATAGTTATTACATTGTATATTACTTGGACAGATCATAGATTGTTGGATAGATGTTCTATAAAACTAAAAATTAAATTAAGTTTTGTAATTTCTCTCACGTGTTAATAACTTGTTTTATATCGAAAAAAATATATCAATTTAACGTGTATTTGGAAAAAGGGAAAAATAATTATTTTACAAATAATTAATCAAACAAATATGAGTGTACGTTTTTAGACATATTTCAAATTTGTAACACTTTCGGTAAGCGCATGTGTTATACAACTTACATTTTTTAATGACACCTCCAATTTGTTTTCTATAGATTCGGGTAGAGTTTATTAATTTAATCAGTGTACAATTAGCAAACTAATAATATCCAGGATAAATCGATTATAAAATTAATATTGCAGAAATTTCGTTATAAACTGATTAGATATTCGTAAATGTTTAATTTAAACGTAATTTTATCGATTTTACAATTAGAAAAAACTTTTTGTAAATAATATTAATTCTTAAAAATAATCCTTATTCTCTTCCCACATGACAAAATCACTTGATCGCCACTGCTCCTTATCATCTCCCGAAAAGCACATTTCAATACAAGACGATCCAGCCGAAATATTAAGCGGAGCCTCATATCGTGTACACACACGATGACTTATCACTTATCACTAAAGTTTATCGAACTGAATCGGTACATTTTACTTGTATGGTTATTTACAATACATATATATTGTATATAGATTATTTTTTGCTTCTACAACGAAACCTGTGGGCGGACAGACTGTAATATTCCTACTATTAGTAAGTACTAGTCTGCACGGATATGGACGTGCGCGTAACTCGGTGCGGTGTATAATTATATCGTGCCATATCGGTTTTAACGATGACATTTTTGCCGGCTAAGATGCAGCGTTTCGTTCTTCCCTCCGAATCAACAATACTCGTGCGCGGGTATTAAATCTACACCGAAGGGGTTGTGAGAAAAGTTGTATGCGAGAATACGCACCATCATCCGTCCAAACCGGTAATAATAATAATTGTACTCACGACCGCACGTGTATAATATTATACCGCAGTGACCACACTACACACGATACGAATCAGTGTAATAAGCCCATGCGTGTGTCTGTTAAAACGTGAATTTTAAATGTCCATGTTCAGTGATAACATTACAATTTTGCCCAAAACATCCCTGGAGACATATCGGATGTAATATGAGGATGTGTGGAGTAGACCAAGTAAACGAAGATCCTTTAACGAAAGTAATCGCTTTGCATATAGTACCCGTACTATCTACCTACTTTTTTGTGAGTCAATATCGCTAGGGTTCTTATAGAATTATTTATATATTCATATAGTAAGATATTTTATATTTCTCCTTCCTCCAGGCACCCCAGTAGCCCAGTAGCATGTAGGTATACAATATATTATGATAAAAATAACGAGCGGATGATACAGTTAAAAATGTCATTTGTTCACTGATAAATTTTACGGATAATAAACAAACCGGTCACGGGAGGTGGAACTATTGAAATAACAAAATTCACTTGTTATTTAATCTGGAAAACCGACAGCAAGTATCCTAATAATTATCCTGTAGGAGACTCGAATCCGGTGACTCTCAAACTGGAGGCCTACTAACATATTATGAACTTTGCGAATGCGTGTACTTACCATGTATTGAGAACATAAATTTAGGAACCGTGAAAAACTTCGATTTCAAAATCACATAAAAATAGTTAAACATTATAAAAGTATAATGCGTATAATGAAAGCTCCGGGGCCGGGGACATGGATCTTATATTGAATGCACTGCAGCGTACACACCTATAAATAAAAATACTGAGTCACTTCTAAGAAAAATCATTGTCGTTTAAATTTAATCGAATATTAAATATTAATACCTATTATATTATATAACTAAATACCTAATTGCCATCTTGGTGGGACAAATTCTAAATTATGCCTTTAATCCTCTGTATACAGAGAGGCCGTTGTCAGTAATACACGACATTTGAGAGTTAGACTGTAGTCATTTAAGAGTTTTAAATTTTTTTTTTTTTTTACTACCGTTTTATGTATTGCATGCACATAATATGTGGTAATAGCGCGGAGGTATATTAACGCATTAAATGATTATAAAAATATAAAAAAAAAACCAGAAGAAATTCGTTCTCATTGCTCTGAGGAAAAAAAAAATGTTTATGATAATAAAAATTATGTTTGCGTGTACACAATAAAAAAAAGAGAGTATTTAATTTTACACTAAAAAAAAACATTCTATTCTTTTTGTGGTTGTATATCAAAAAAACATCATTGGTTATAAAATTATAAAATGTTTGCTGCAGAAGGGAAAATAAACTTGGTTTAAAATCAGTTAGTCAAAATTGGTGAATTATAATTATTAGTATAATTTTTATGTCATCTAGACTGTTGACAGCGTGCTGTGAATATTATTATAACAATATACAGAAATTATAAATAATTATTATGCATAGCCATCTAACGATTTCGTTATGAGAAGATGGGTAATCAATTTAAAAATATCATTGTTCGCATAATTAATAATTGTATAGTTGAACACGATTATTATAATATTATGCATCCAAATAAAATGCACGTCGAAATAATAAAAAATTGTACGCGTATATAATATTATAATAATTTCGATTACACAATAAGAATGCTTTCTCGTCATTGTTGTATATAGTTGACTACTTATCAAAAAATAATATTCTACAGAATAAAAAAGTGACTTTCTATATATTCAAGTTTCCACGTGAAATCGTTTCGAAATTTATATCTACCAATTATTATTAGAAATTATATAATTAATTAGTTTTACGATTTAAAAAAAAAAAATACACTTGTGAGCAGCAGAGCTCTAGATGTCAAATTTCCCCTCACCTCATAGAAATATTAGAAATATTCTTTGCAAGACATTTAATAAAACTATTACACTTTAAAATAATACTATACTAAAATTATACTAGTCCTAATACAAAACAGTGAAATTGTATCATATAAATAGTACAGGTTAGGTTTGAATAAAAGATACATTATTGATACTAATGCCATGCATATACACAATTTCGTCTTCCGACTTTATTATTAAAGAATCGGTAAGAGAGTTTAAAAGTTTAAATCCCCAAAAGACTAAACCTTGATACTAACGCCATGTTTATACGAAATTGTATTCATCTAGCTTCATTTTTGGAGTCAGTGTAATTTATGAGTGTACAAATCCAAAAAGCCACTATCCACTCACAAAAACATGGAAGTTGAATTCATATTAAAAATCTACCTAATTTTATTAACCTACTTCAATTCACCTACAAAAAAACTATAATTCCTGAGTTTGTGCTAATTTTTTCAAAGGGAGCCACTAAAATTACTAAAAATGTAATATAATATAATGTCTTGATAAAACTGAGAGAGAGAGAGAGAGAGAAGCTAAAGAGTGAGTACATATAGTTTAACAACAAAGATAATATATATTTTAAATCCTATATCATTTGTCCAGATATTGGATATTAATTTCTAACAATATTGATATTAATGCGATCTATAAGACACGATATTATATGGAACACACAGCGCTTATGTTTATGTCTGAAATTCTATCTATATTTCACTTATTATTCCCAACATTTCTATTAGCGTTCAATAAATTGATTCTGTAAAACGGCAAACTATTAAAAACCGCATAAGCATTAAACATGTTGAAATAGTCTTTTGCTGTTTAGAAAACCGAGTAAATCGTGATTTTACCAAATACATCTAAACCTCATTAAAATATTTGAAAGCCTCGTCTGAGTTTGTCGATAATTATTTTCAACGAGTACCTATCTTATAAATTGCCACTGCAGTTCGCACTCGGAACTGTGATGCTGAATCACAAGATACAACGGTTGTCCTGCAGGTGATTGCGAGAGTTTTAAGCTAATCATCGCTCGGATTACTGTATGCAGTAGTTTTTAAATATTATAATTATTATAATAACGAGCGCGTGTGCACGTTGCACATTTATAATAATAATTGCATATGGTCAATTAGCGGACACGGATATTCCGTTGAAAGTAATATTTATCAACAGTATTATTTTTACGTACATATAATATACACATGGAAGCCTAAATATTTTATTTAAATATTTAACGTAAAAATCGTCCAAATTAACTGCACGATAGTACAATAAATTATTATTATAGTAACGGGTCACAATAACAAATTATAATATTTACTTATATCTATTAGAAAACGAGACCAATATTAAGGCAATTCGAACGAAATGTTTAAATTGTTTTTTGTCCGAAACATAAACTTGGGTAAAATTGTACTTGAGTACAAACAATAAATGAATGCCAATTCCTAGTGACTTTCAGTAATTGCATAACCGTAGAATATGGGAAAGATAAAACCGAGATCATTTTAATGTTCCGGTAAAAAAAAAAATGAAGCGTTTAACAAGGGCAATAATGGAGCATCAAAAATGTCAACGCCATAATTTATTTTAACTAATACTCCGCCTAATTATGGGATTTTTAATATATATTGCCATTTAAAAATCAAATGTAGGTAGTGGTTTTACCCCTAAAAATAAACGTGACAAAAAATAGCATAAATGTAAAATTGTAGAGCTGCTTATTTCTTATTTATTCTGTAAAACAAATTCCGAAAAAAGTCAATACTTTTCGAGATAACGAGTGTACCTATTTACTTAATCGGATCACCTTATACACGATGATAACTGTCGTAAAATTGGTTCCAGATATTATCGTACCTATATTCTCCGTCGGTACTTGAATAATTATTATATTATAGACACGAACATTATTATCAATAATATAATGTTTACCTACTTGTCGTATTAAGACAACTAAGTAGGATAACCAAATGAGCGATGATCGTCATTAGTATCGTAGTAATAATAAAATGTAATATTATACGAAACGACGACGTGTGTGACGGGGATATAATATTCCCGTCTAGACAACCGCAAACATATTATTAATATTACGTCTACCTAACTACCTACTGACGGCTCATTATATTACACTATGTTACTTTGTACTGCATTTTATAACAATATATTTGGTGAGAACCGTGATAATAATATAACAATATTAACACGATAAAAACAAAACAACGACTTTTGTTATTTCGCCGACGACGTTGCAAATTATTATGAGTTTCCATTCCCATCCCGCACCTAACTTGATGAATGAAACCGGTACATTGCGGGTGTTTTGTATACAAATATCGTCGGTACGCTACTCGCACAGAATGCACAAAAACACATATTAAATTAATTTATTATTATATTATTAATATTATTTTACAAATCTAAATAAACTCGTCTTAACGTGCGAAAACCAACAATTATAAAATCTCGTGTTATTTAAAGTGCGAAGACTAAGACGTCAGAGGTTTCAGAGCGTCGTCGAATTATCAATACAGAAATTGATATTCTTAAATTTCACTGCCTACAATAATAATAATTAGTGTACATGCTTGTATAATGCATTTGCAGACCTCCAGTAATTATATCGCTATTGCTATTACTTTTTTAGAAATTTTAATAAAACCACTTTATCGCGTGCCAGAGAATATACTAAAATTGCGAACTATGCCAAATACATTTAGGTGAAAATATTGAATACGCATAAGTATACATGTAAGTAGTCTTGAAATAGTTGAAATACATAAGCTTTACAAAAATGAAACTAAACGATTGGTTCCGGTCGATACAGTGACGTAACGATAATAACGAACATAAAAAAAGAGCAAAATCAATGCGTTCTTCGATCAGTCTTCTGTTCAACGGTCGTTTTTCAAGTTTGCTTTTCTATTCACAACTCTTTCACTTTATCTAAGTACTAATAAAAAGCATCGTGTAGTTAAGAAAGCTATTAAATTAGTAGTATATTAAATTGTTTTGCTCGCGCCACAGCTTGATGGTGATACGTTTGACTTTTCGAACTGGCTAGTTGGCGAAAAAGTAGTCCGAACTAGCACGGTCCGTACGACTAGAAAACTAGCTCAAATCTAATAACAGCTACCTGCACGGGCCACTGTTTTTCATTATAAAAACCACCGCGCAGTAAACGAGGCTTCGGAATATTATCCAATAACGGCTAAAACACGGAACCGTTGCTATATACGTGTCGGCGAACGTTGACGCGTGTGCCGTGAGTGGGTAGGTACTTATAATAAATAACACACAATCATAACACACCGCAGACTACCGGAGGTCGAGATCATTTCGAGACAGCACTCGTAAATATATATATATATGTATACATGTGGAAAAAAAAAAAACTATCGTACACCTACGCTATTGCGCAGAGGTAGGTAAATTATCGCCCGTTGGCAAGATTTTGGCGCGCGTACCTGCGGATAATGTAAGGGATTAACGTTGTTAACAAAACGTATTGCTATTATCGCGATAATTACAGCAGTCGGCGTGTTGATAAAACGTAATATGCATTAATAATGCACCGCCGTCGGAGTGTAATCAACGGAAGGAGAATGTGCGAACCCTATTATATTTATATTATATTATAGGTAGGTGCGCGGGTTCATAATAATATTGCGGTTCAAGTGAGATTCACTCGCGAGACCAATTATTATTAAACGCGAAAACGACTTCAACGTTAAAAAGACGGACACACTTTGCACCGTGAGTAATCCGCTGATGTTGTGTGTGGGGGCAAGTTGGGAAGCCTGTTGAAAATTTTAGCCGCTTGAATTGTTGGGGCCCGATGAATCGTTACAATCGAACAAACACGAACGACTTAATATTTAGAAACGAAGAAATCTTATACTTTTTTGTTTAAAATCGCCGAATGATTATTTCCATTGTAATAAATGTTGTTTTGTGCCTTGATATTCAACATTTTAGACCGAATTCTCTGTTTCCCCGAAGCCAATTTTTATTCCCGGTACAGCCCTTGGACAGTGTTGTATTTTATTTATATCTGAATAGCTATGTTTATGTATATTATTTTATCTAGATAAATGAGAAATAATATTTTTTTGAGCTGTTATCTGAGATAAATTTAATCGTATATATAAATCTTTTTAAATCCGTATTTAACAAAATTAACGTCTTTTTCTAGATATAAAAGTCGCTGATTATTCATCTGAATCTAAATAATTAAATTGTTGTGTACCTTTTATCTTCATTAAGATAATAATTTCTTAAGTTTTGATTTTTTGAATGGCATTTCAAATAATTTTCAGTGCTTAATGTTTATTGATGTTACTAGAGTGTTGTTAGTGTAACAATGGAAAAAAGTGCATAGATTCAAAGATGCATCGATAACGGTTTACGTGTTTTCACTAAATGATGACCCATAAACCAAAAAAACTAATTAGATTTGTTTACGAAAAATACATACATAAAAACTGAATTTTAAGGGATGGTATTCAATAAGGGGTGGATTTAAGCTTATAAACCTTTCCCAGACATCCTGGAACTTGGAAAATGTTGCAAATATCTCCAGTGCATTTCGAGTCCATTTATCTTATACAATCAAATAGACATCCATTTTTATGTACTTAGAAGATGTTCATCATTACATTGAATATAAATTTGATATACATTTATACTTACTAGCCAATGTTAAAAAATAGGTACCTACCAAAATATAATTATTTTAGGAATTTTTAAAATTTCTTGTTAGCCACTCACAAATTAAGATGTTTAATTTATTTTGGCTTCGTGTAGAACTACTATTATACTTATTGAACTAGATTACCTACCGAAATTCTTTCACAATTGTGTATGCTGGAATTATAGTTTATATACATAGTATATATTATATAGTATAAATTTTCCAAAACTGTCCGGAATGTAGACAAATGTTTTGAATCATTTACCATCGATCACCGACCAAAAAGTCCGCATATTTCATAAAGTAGATTCGCTATGAAAAAACAGGAACGTTCTTAAATTGAAAAATTGTTTTCAAAAAATAAAACGTACAATATTTTAGGTGAAATTATAGTAGCTAATCAACCACAGTTTAAAACAAATGCTGGATATATACTGATATATACAAATGCTGGATAGGTACCTTTAATGATAACCATGCAATGAATCCCGGATTTCAATAAAAAACGTTTTTTTTTTTTCGTTGTAGATGCTCTGTTTGTGACCGAAAAAAGAAACGGTAAACTTTTGATAACATTACGATATCGTACGAGTACCTAATATTATTATTATACCTTTAAGTGCCAATCTCTCTCGCGGTCTAAAAGTCATCTCCGCGTGTGTATGGGAAATAATTAAAAACAAAACCCGTAACAAATTACACCGCGCGTAACGTATGTAATATAATTAGTTTTTACGTCGCGCGTCTGTATCGTCTTTTATAATAATTAATCGCCTTATCCGGTCGGTATGCCGATAAAAAGCGCGATCGATATGAAATATAATACCCGTTTGCAGTAAGAACCGGTGCGCGGGGATTGTGTTCGTCCTGATGGTTTATTTTTTTTTTCTAATTTCATACTCCCGCCGCCGCCGCCGCCGCCGTAACGTGACAATTATTATTTCCAATGCGGATGCGCGGACGCGAACGTACACGCGTACCTACGGTAAACAGCCGGTGTATACACAACAACAATACGTGTAACGCTGGTCAGGTATATTATCCGTAATATTATCCGCGTGGCTACACAAGACGCGCTCGCCGGTTTAGGAAAATACAAAAAAAAACAAAAACAACAAAAACAACAAAAACAACAACGTATGCCCGCGCATAACAACGATCATACGAACGCACAAAACGCGATTATTCGTATTTGAATTCGTACAATTCGCCGCCACGCCAGCACGTCGCGTCGCCGTCGACGACCGGAACGTCGCGTTATTTCAACGGACCCCGGGCAATAATTCACGTACTACCCGACGGTAAGTGCCGGTCGAACTTCGTATGATCTACGGTAACGGTTGTCCATGTACGCCGGGGAATCCGCCCGCGAGTACCGCAGCGGACTCGTCGAATAATTTGCGCGAGCGCGCGAAAAACCAATATTGGAAAAAAAAGAAGAAAAAAAAATTAGTATTTTCGCCGCGCAATAAATACCAATAACGGATGGGGGTATTATCCGGACCGTCGATCGGCGGCTAGGAAGTGTCGGTATATGCCTGCCTAATAATAACGCCATACGTGTTTCGAATGACGTTAGCGTAATTATTGTATTATTATCGTTACCGGTTTTGTATGCGTATTTGTTTCGTTCGGCTCCCCGGGACGCGTAAAACTCGAGGTGAAAATCGACCGTGCGCCCGTAATAGAGCCTGCTGTATTGTGAACATTCCCGGTAAATTATTGTGCGACTTTGGTTGTTTTTTTTTTTTTTTTCACACATTACAGACAATCCGTAACTCGTTTGTAGTATTATTTTATTTTCAGTATCGGCTTTTTAGTCTTTAAGCGGTGGCGCGTTTAACATTTTACCGAGGAAGGAGACATGTTTGAATTTGGAAATCGTATCGTATATTTGGCTAAAAATCGTTTTATTTATATTAAATTTTCGTGTAGGTTATTCAATGTGCCTTAAAATCAACACTGAAATCGAATAACTATACGGCAGGTATACAATTATTATTAGTTTGTTTATTATTTAGTTAGGTGCTAATCTAACTTTTTTATATTAGAATGGTTCGGGATAGGTTTCGTTTAAACAATACAAATGTACAAGTTGACATTTTTTTTTCTATAAATGTTACCTATAAAATATAATCAATAAAACGTTCCTTTGACTACACAGTTCAGACATTTTAATTTGAAAAAAAATAGTCATATAAATAATAGATACTAAAACTAAAACGAGATTAAGGGGGGGGGGGGGGAGATTTTTTCCTCTAATTTCGCCGCCCCCTCAAAAACGAAACTGCAAATAAACATAATAATTGCCATGCCGAACGATAGAAACAGAACGTCCGATGCATTGTACGCATATACACAGAAAATTTATACCGGACACTCTGGAAATCCCGTCAGTTCCGTTCCGATCCGCTAAATCTCGCGCACTCACAAGTGTTACCCATACGAATACGACTACGGGACACGTTCCGCTCGGAACATGTCTGTAATATTATTTTATGAATAATTTTATATTATTTGATAGTATTATATGAGATGTCGTTCCGTTATAAACACACGGCCTCGTTTCGACGCGTACATCAATAATATTAGTGTACATATAGGCGTAGTATGTGTATACACAGCGGCAGCTGCGCGTTTCGGACGACTTCTTATTCACGTACGACTTGACAATGATAATAATTTATTAATAATATTAATACGTACGCGCGCAAATCAGGTACGGTCGGTTTTAGTCCAAGACAGACCAAGAAACCGTCGTCGGAGGAACCCGAAAACGCATTCGACTCGATCGGTCGACGTCGTTATGATTACAATATTATACTTATACGTTGTCGTACGTATATTAGCTACAGGCGTGGATAGGAAATATTTTTTTGGGTGAAATGTTTTCTAAAATATGCACTAATCAATATTAATAACGTATACAAATACGGGTATGGTGGCGCAGCAGTTTGCTATTTTAAGCTTCAAGGTGGGAAATAAGTTGATGAAAAAAATCCGCTTGATGAAATAATAATTACTAAATAAACAAAACGCAAAAACATTCGGTTGAAAGTTAACAAAAAGTAAATCCAACTCGTCTGGTCAAAATGTATTTTTTTTTACTTTTTTGTCGATAATAATTAACATTAGAAATATTTAAGAGAGTTCAATGTAAGTATAGTCAATTTAGTCTTACTATTAATTGCATCATCCCATAAATTCTCGGTATTCCAAGGGATCTTTTATCTTTCTAGCGCTATACACAAAGTAATGGGTTTTAGTCTCTCCAAGAGTGCCATGCTCATTATAATCTCTAACTTCTGATGGTCATAGTGTCTAAGATGTTCAGTTTCTAACACAGTAGATTCTCGTTCTTTCCTAATCTCCACTCATTGATTTCGATACACATTAAAGCTCTAAAAGTTGTCCTTTCAAACATAACATGTTTACTAATAATTATTTTTATATTGTAGCAAAATCACATAGAAAAAAGCCGGAAAACTTCACACGATAGATAGGCCACTGTTATAGGTGGGAAGTTAGAAGGTAGGACATATACCGGAATTTAATGTACATCTGTTAGCAACGATCAACCATTGTTAATGAAAAAACGATTCTGAGCGGAGTTCAGTTGATAGTGTTGATTTGTCAACAGTATATGTGTCATATGACGGTAAAATAATTACATATACATTAAAAATTGTCTTTAATAATATTTGTTTAATATTGTACCTATTTTCCCGTTCTCCCGGTTCTCCCATGTTTTTCCCCATTTATTGGGAAAACTCCTGGGGAAATCAAAAAATGACATCTTTTAAGTACCACCCCAGTCAGATTTTTTTTCAGAAAAAGTGTCACGCACTTTTAAATCGAAAAAATATTTCTGGTAGGAAATTGTTCGGATAAAAAAAAAATATAATAATAAACATCATTGTAAAACCATAAACTTCTTTGCTCCAATCAGAATCTAAAATATATGAATTTTGTTTCCTATATAATATACCACTTTCTACATACGATACCGCTTGATTACACTATTTTACGTATTTAAAAATATTTGAATTCACTTAAATTTGGTTTTAGTGTAGTTCCCGAAAACAATACCTATCGAACATATTGTACCATCGTAAGAGATCTCGATCGCTGACGACTTGATCAATTTAACATAGTCTTGTTTTAAACTTGTAATAAAACTGCAAAATAAAATGTAAAGCAATATCGATTATTACTATTTACATTGCAAGCAAAATCCATAATCTGCAATTATCGTTAAAACTAATTGTTAGAATATGGTCTACAAGAATGGCCAATTATTTCTCAAAACGCTAAAATTCTGGTTTATATATATTCCACGTAAACATTCTGAACGATATTATATGACTGGTCATTAAATATTATGAAAACTTAGAGGAGGAATTAATCAATTAGAGGAAATTTACTCAGAATTATCACATTTTTACCGTTAAACTGAAGCAACGTTGTTTTTTAATTTCCCGTTAATTTTCATTAAATTGCCCACGCGTCCATTAAACGTTAACCACGTGCCTAATAAAAAAAAGTCAATCGTACCGCAAATCGAATAACTGCAATGCAGGAAATGACGTCACTATATAAACACGTTGCGGTGAAATAATTGATAATAAATTCTTCAAGACGAAATATTTTTCAAAAGAAAAAATATTTTACCGGAAAACCGTAATACCTATAGCCGTTGGATAAATTACTCCGATGCGCTTTCAATCGACTTCGAAAGACAAAACGAAATTGTCACTAAACATATAATAACATTAATGTTTTCATGCTTTTGTAAACAAAAATTTTTTTCAGGAAAAGGCAGGCAAAATTTTTGAGAGGCTAAACACTGTATTCCCTTATTATTTGCACCTTTGAACCCCCCCCCCACAGTTATCTCGTGTTGGATTTGGTCCTCGTTTGAACGCACGAATAATACTTGGAATGAAGCATAAATGCTGGCTAACATCATACGACAAAAGTTTACTTGGGACAATACAAGTTTATACGGTTCAATTTTGATGAACGATTTTAGTTGATTTCATGAATATGTGATACGCACTGATTAGATAAACGATATTGAATAAAACGTATAGAAACTATGCCTTTTTATCGTAACGTGCAATGTTATTTAACGTTGATTTAGCTTTGTTGCACGAGCGTATTTCAAATTTGCGTGATCGTCATTCGTGTTCATTTGAGTTTTCGATACCGTACTTACATTTTAGTCAACCGCGTGGGTTGGCCATAAATAATCGACCGACATAATAAATGTCGCTATTCAAATGGAAGTAATAAATTACTACTGCACTGTTGTGCGGTGTTTTCGTGCGATACGACGCTTTAATGATACGAAATAACAATGTTATATTATTGTCCGCAAACAAAAAGAGATAACGCGGAATTTCGTGTTTTCGCAGACGACGGTGGCAGCAGACGCATTTCGGATGGACGTGTACGGAGCGTGCGGCGGTTGAAGACCGGACGGCGAGTGCAGCAGCGGAGACGTGTACACGAGGCTCGGAGAAGTCGCCGGCGCCCGTAATGAAGTCGTCGTCGACGACAAACACAGAAACGACGACGGTACTGCGATCCTCGCTGACGCTGGCGCTGCTGTTGGCCGTGCTGTCCGGAGCCGTTTCCGGTACCGTGTCCATCACCCGACACCACCGCGGCGATTTGTTCGACGTTTCAGGTAAACGACTGCAACACGGAAATATTACGATGTTATGACGCGTCACCGTTATCACATAATTAGGGTCACGAAATAAAAAATTGCAATCGGAAAACGATTTCGAGCAGGGTTCGGTAAACCGACTGGTATATTAATATGATATTGTACAAAACCAATAGCACCCATTGTTATGGGGACGGGCACAACGGCCGGGATGAAAATTATTCTAAACGCATAAGAGTAGGCATGAAATATTGTGCACAGAACGGTTTATTCGCATAGCTCCGAAAATAACGATTGCACTATTGTTTCCAATATTTTCGGCTCTTCAGACGGACACCGAATAAAACATGTATATTTTTATTCTTTGAGCATAATAAATTCGTTAATGTAAATAGAACGAGTATTTAGCGGCTATGCTCGTGCACGTGCGACGTGTTGAAACTGACCGGCTTCTCGATAAATAATACACGGTGTATTTTCGTGATGGACGATTTTTTTTTTTTTTTTTTTTAAATTTTTATTACTGCAATAAAGATGTAATATTAATTGCGTCCAACGGTACTTTATACATCCGAAATCTTATAATATAATATCAAAAACATATTGGGGAGGATTAATATTGTCGTAATGAACTGAGCGATATAATATTCAAGGGCACGTGTATACGTACGTCATTTTACGAGCAATCTGAAAATATAGGTAGAATAACGTTACGACTTATGTAAGCGAGTTCCTTACGATATTATACGGTTTTTTTTTTTTTTTTTTTAATACGGATTTCTCTCGGTATCAAGGTGCGGCCAACTGTACCTATATCGTCGGAGTGTTTCGAATTTTTCCAAAACGTGATTCTGGTGGTTTTCCAAAAGGGATACACGATTTACCGTTGTTTGTTGAATTCGTCCGAGCAACTTCAGCCGCAGGCTATTACTACAACTGCAGACAAATATAATAATAACGAGACGATCGTAAATCATCAATATTATACGGTTAAAGCGGGTTTTGTTTTTTTAAAAAATTTTTAACCGCGGACTGCTCGAATGGCCCTTTGACGGCGATACCGAATTATAACGACGGGGTCATAATTCAAAGAACGTACCGAAGAAACGATCGCAAACTATTATAATATTGCAGAGGTGTGTTTTCGCAAGACGGCGACACGAGAACTCGACACTGCAATAATAATAACAATAATAATCATCAATCGAAAAAACCGCACTCTATATACGCGTGGCCGACAAATCGATTAAAATTTAAAAGTATAATAACATTATTATGTCCATCGAATTGAAACGTCTTATTCTTAAACACGCATTAATGTTTATAATTATTTACTTATTTATTTTCTGGTTTTTTTTTTTTTTTTTTGTAGAATTATTTTTTAAGTAAAATTATCACGTAATATTTCCGCAGTATTTTATGGCAAGTCGCACACTGTGCATATCTATATGTACCTGCACGAGAGAACGCCACACCAAGATTTGTTGTTCGCATATGCCTCCCGTGCATATGAAATAGAAAATAAAAAAAAACAAGTTTAAGCAACCATAATAATCAATACTCATCAGTCATAAACACGATCGGCAATCGATTTTGGAGCAAAAGAAATCATTTTTTTTATTAACTTATTTTTGTTATTTCCACAATCCGTTACGTACTTCAAAGTCTAAACAGTAACTGTATTTTATTTGAATTCGATAATAATATAATTAGAGACTTAGAATTAATTCCGTTGGAAATGAATTTTTTTTTCTATACAACCTATTACGATAGTATCATTGCTTCAGTACCTATACCTATAAATAAACTCAATTATTCTATATTCTATGCCTTCAAAACTTCTCACTTACAAGCGTGGCCTGCCCATAATGCAAAGTAGGTCCAGATTTTTTAAAATCACTTTTCGATAATTTTATAGCGTTTAATGGATACGAGCCATGATTTTTTTTTTTTTTTTTTACTCACACAATATTATATGAAACGCGTATATAAAAGACGAAAGGTATCAAACGTCGTCGTGGCGACGTCTCTTATGTTATTATACGTAGACATTAAAAATATATAAAAACGATAAATTATATAAACGTCTTTGCGATCGAATATATTATATACTTATATAGGTAATTTAGTTTTTATATTTATTTGTATATATATATATTTTTTTTTATTATTATTATTTGCAGTTACCGTATTTTTATATACACGACTGGTACAAATCCGCTGGCTAATTGCACCGCGGCCAATACGTCGCGTATAATTTAAAAAAAAAAAAAAAATAAAACCATATAAAAACATTACCAAAGTAAAGTACTAATAAAATAATATAATTTAATACTTCTCGATTTAAAATACAATATAGGTATACTATTATTCCTGGAAATATTGTAAAACATATAGTAATATTCCATCTCATTCCGTCCACGACAAAGTTCAACAACCCGTCTTTAAGTATGTATTTCCCTTTGACTAATAACATCTTTATCGCCAGTCACGTGCATAATAATAATGCAATATAGATACTAAACTGAGCTAAACTATTTTCGGGTATGAAAAATTCGGTGGGACGGCAGTAATTCAAAATTAGAAAATTCGCAAAATACATATTTGAACAAACCATGCGATTATTGAAGTTTAATATAAGTATATTAACTTGTGGCTGTACGCACAAGTAAACGGTTGGAACAAGATTTCTGATCGAGAAATTGTTAACAAATAGAAAAGAACACGTCGTAATAAAACTATATACACATTACTAGCTTCGTTCAGAATTTAAACAATTTCTCTTGAGTAAGAGTAATAAAGTACTTGTCTACGTATAATTTTTAACCTATGCAAATATTATGTTAACACTCGCAAGTCTCAAAAAAGAATATAATATCTAATTATTATCAAATATATTTGAATTAAATGATTCGCAAAAACAGTGGTGGGGTTTTGGTGAGGGGCCCATAGGCGCCGTAAAACCTCGTCACCCCCCCCCCTAAATACTTCGACGATGTCATTTTAGTCATTACGCATTGTTGTTAAATCATGAACTATGAATATTATATTATATAATATATATGTATATTTTTTTTAATATGTAGTTATAGAAATTATCAATATTACAACCACCACTATCGATATATTGAGTTGTGACGCACCTCTATCGTAAAACTCATTCACTGTTCTACATACTATGTCTGCATCAAAATCATCCAATTCAGTCAACGGTTTTACACGTTTATACGTCTTACGCGGAGACTAAATTGATGACTAAACCAATAACGAAGGCAAACATGATATAAAAAACCGTATACATAAGCGAAGTCGCCCATTGTGCTGGTTGACCGCACACCACCCAAATATACATATATCGATCGCTCTTCGCGTAACTCAGTTTGAAAACTCCCGTTTATCGAAAAAAAAAAAAAAATCGTTGCTATCATATTTGCCAGCGGTCTATTTTCATTCTCCCGAAATCATATGTAGATTTATAATGAAAACCACGTAAACTCAGCGGTACTCGGAAATAAAAAAATACTCGCGAATATTATCGTTCCGAAACACATTTCAGTAGGCGTATTATACAACTACGATGTTGTAATTGAATATAAAAACTTTAGGTCATTCCGAAATCCAAAGCCACGGGAAAATAACGAAATCCACGCGAGTTCTTACATTATTTCTCAAAAACCGTAATCTTGTTTGCCAACACTGAATACACATCCCATCCCGCACTCGGCCGCTATATATACAAACTGACGAAGACGATTACGATTGTTCCTCATTTATTGTGCAGGCCAAGAATATATACTGACTGTGGTTTTTGAGCTAGTCCAAAAAATCTGTCACCGATAAAGTGTGAATGACAAACATAAGTGTATACGAAAAAAAAGACGTATGAATAGTTCTGGACACTCGAGTCGGCAGCAAGTTCTACTCTGTGCCTTTTAATCAGCTAGGCGTCCTTACAGAGGCTGATGTAGATATGAGTAAATGTAAATTCTCCTAAAAAGATTTTTTTTACCGTATTATATGTGTAACGCAAACTCCCTTGAAAACAGTAAAACACCATTCGATACCGCAAGCCGATTTAAAGCAATGGTTTGTAACGTATTCTTATTCAATTTTTTTTTTTTTGCAAAATCTTAATTTTTTAACTAGTAGTAATAATAAATTTAGTACATTATTTAACTCAATTTTTGCAGAACACAATAATTATTGTATAAATTGTACAATAATTATGATAAAAGGAAGTAAAAATAGAAAGAAAATTATAAAAATTATGTTTCATTAATGTCTTTTACTCTGTTTATAGTAATTATTGATGAAATCGTTTTAAGAGAGTTACAATAATTATAAATGGACAATGATAAAAAAAAAATAACTGAAAATAGTTAATGTAACACACAAAATACGTATGTTTGAGACTGTATTAAAGTACACCAAAGATTCTCATAACGGCTATAACCCAAAATCCATCCGGCGAGTTTAAATAGTTGCATAAAATACGCGGATCGGACTAATGCACTATCCGCACAGAGTGCAACTATACCCGTTTAACTAGTGTATAGTTTGTTTCACGTTCGATTTAACCGTTTGTGATTTTTTTTTTTTCGCACAGACGTGAAATGTTCAATGGAGACTTGCGTCGGGGTGAGTAGCGGTACGGCGTCCCAGGTGGATTTCAGCGGCATTGACGATCCGGTTCCAGCCATCGGCAGGGGAAAACAACATATTCCCGGGACGACCGCAGGGGCGCTGTCCAATAGCGGCTGCCGGTGCCAGTGCATCCAACCCGTGCCCGTGTTCAGAGACGATTTGAGAATATGTGTAGACGATCTACAAGGTGAGTGTGTCCGGACTGTTTTGCAATGGTCGGGGAGACAAGGGATAGGGATTTACCGGTTTGGGCCGTTCGATAACATGACTGACGATGAAAATTACAGAGACCAATCAGATACGAAAAACATTCGAATTTCATAAATTACGATTAAAATGTGTAAAATCAGATAGGGAAATAGTACAACCATTGCCAGTAGTATTGTAAAAATATCGAGCTAAATAACCTGCTGTCTACGAATATTACGAAAGTGAACATATAATATTATAAATTATTATACGCAGTGAATACCTGCAGAGAATTCGCATTTTTCAAGGTAACTAGGTAAATATTACCCTTCTATACAAATTTGAAATTTACCTATCAAATGAAGGACAATGTTCGCGCGAACCAATACAATTATATCCTTTAGGTAAATAACTCAATTTCTCTTCGGTCGGCAAATGTTTAAGTTTGTCCCGATAACCCGGTCCAACGAATATTGAAACGACGCCAATATAAACGGAAACTGATTACGATTTGTTTTAAGTAATTTAAATACTGTCAAATAGGTTCGCCATTTCTTCGTGTAATAACAAACGAAATCAATTACAGAAAACGCTTATTAGAGATAGGCCCAGATTAACGCCAGTGTAAATGGTACCCTTGCACTTGACTCTCAAAATACAGGGGCTCGAAGATTTATTCTCCGTCCACCCATTTTTTGTTATTGGAGATTTAATATTTCACTGTTATTTATCTCAGCAAGACAAAACAATATATATATATATAATACATCTCAGATACAGTCGGATATATAGAAGACACTTAGTGGACCGTCGTTTACAGAGTATTCTCAAACTGTATAATTTGAATAAAGATCAATGGTTAACGCGGAGTGGGCATACTCCCTGAAAATTGTTCCTGCGTTCGTCCTTGATATAAATACCTACATAGATTAGAGTCCCGACTCGGATTGTGCACTTGACCACCGTTTCAGTTAATCAGACACTAACTAGAGGCATGCAATACAAATTAAACTTGTCTTGTGCCGCCTGCGAATCACTTTACGTGAGGAAAAACGTTTACTTTCACGTAAGTCGCAACAATAACGGCGGCGTCGTCGCAGTTTATTGAATATCGTTGCCACTAAGTGTTTGTTTCGTAGAAAAAAAAAAAAAATATATATATATATATAACTATACTATTATATATTATTTAAACATCCCGACGGACGACGATGCGGCCGGCAAACAAAGCGTAGAAAATTCGATCGGTCCTGGAGAAATCCGAAAAGAAACAATATAATGTATGCGTGTGTTTGTGTGCGTGTGTGTGTGTGTGTAATAAATAGTAATAATAATATGATATGTGTCTAATGTTTATTAAAATATGCATTTATCTTAAAATATATAACGACGCTAACCTAGTAACACGGTTCCAGTGCATCTATGTGGACCAATTGATTTCTGCAGAAATCATACCGTCGTCGAAACGTACAATATAATATGACGCGAATTAAACGCTAAAAGAACTTTGTTTTATCGAGCAGAAAAAACTAAACGAAATAATACATTACTCGAATAGAACCACGAATCATATAAGAACAAAAATTCTCGGTTCAAATGGTGTCTGTTTAAAAATTGAGCTAGAGAGGTAGGAGAAAGGGATTGCATCATTTTGACTCAGGTTTCTGACTCCAAGGAGCCCCCCCTCACCGGCCGCAATCTACGATATTGTTTTCGTTCATAATACTTACCTACTGTTAAATATATCAATTTTTTTTAGATTTTATTTACGATGTTAGAAGAACAAAATCAATAATAAAAGTTTAATTAACTTAACTATGTAAGCATTAGGACACATATTCGAAAAACTATACCACGACTACATTGGAATTATTGGGTGTACTATAATACAATCGGGATTTTAAAAATTCGTAATTTATTGTAAATCCATAATTCATATTTTGAAACTTTTATTTTTAATTATTTTAGTTATGCATTTTGAATTGTAGGTAAAATCACAATAATCTTTCTTTTTAAATAAATTCGTAAACTAATGATAATATACCATTAAAAATGTAGCGATTTTAAATGTATAAATCTATTGGATAATAATAGTTATATATTTATTAAACAAACTAATTATATTTTTTTACCATTCAATATTAACTGTTAGTTTCATCTAAAAAAAAAAAAACAAAACAAAAAAATGGTTTTGAAAATTCCATTGGAAACTCGTGATACTTGCCATAAAAGCTTCGGTAATCATGCAATTTCTCTATTTTTATAAACAACAAATGTACGATGAGCAAAAATTCTAGTTATATTATATAGACGTCTAAAAAAAAGTATAAAAATACATTTGTGATGTACATTTCGCACATGTTAAAAAACTGAAACCGAAACCGAATCGATTTACGCTATTGACCCATAATGCGAATGTGTTACCAACAATTACACGGTGAATAATAATAAACTCCGTCACGCACACCAAATAACAAGTCCTAATTTTTAATTTTTCACAAGTAATTGGAATTAAAAAGAAAAAAATATATTTAGAATATTTTCCCAGTTAATATTTATTCCGTTTGGATTTACTATTTTAGTTTAAAAAAAAAAAAATGATAGTTTCGATAAATTGTTCATTTATCAAATTAGACACATGGAAACATGTTTCAATCATATTATGATGCTTAAGAACATTAATGATAAAATAATATAGCTATGCAATAGTTATCAACTATATAATCTTCCGTTCAATTAGATTATGTTTAAGCATTACATTATTTTCATTAACAAACCGGCAAATTAAACCAATCATTTAAATTCAAATAACAAATCGAATGCACTAAATTTTTGCTTACAGACCAAATTTGAATCAAAGCTACACTATACACACAATAAAAACATAACTTAAAAATAAAAAGTAGTTTCTTTTGAAATAAATTTCAAACTAATAAAACAAAGTCGAGCAATGGGGCAAACCAATATTATAGGTGGTAAGTTAAGATTGTATATTATTTTTATTTAGGGTACCTATTTTAGTTAATTTACTGAAAGAAGGGTTAAATCTTTGCAAAAAAAAAAAAATAATAAAAAAAATAAATAAAGATTCTGAGTAATCATAACCTAACTCGGTTAAATAGCTAAGTTAGATGAATTTTTTATATATCTATAGGAAATCAAAATTCAAACGTGAGAGCCACATTTAGAAGTTGAAAAACCATACTTCGGGATGCTGCGAGATGCCCGTCTGCTCATCAAATATGTATATAAACAATTTCAAATAAATAGTAACATCGTGCAGAAAACATGAATGTTTAGTAGGTACTATTAAACAACAGTCGAGCACCTATTCGACTGTTGTTTCAAAAAAAAAAAAAAAATGTTAAAACCAAGAACGAATATCTTCAAACCCAGATATTTTCGACATGAATAACTTGATAATTATTTCTATTTTAGAAAAAGTATATAAATATGTTATATAATACAACATGTTTAATTGACAGTTGACTGAACTAGACAATTTTTTTTTTTTTGGTACTCATAAACTCGAGTGCTCGACTTTTGAATTCAATTAGGAAAAATGAATACTGGGTTCGACTAGACTCGATTTCAAAAATCAAAACTAGCATAACTCTACTAAACAATGACTAAATCGTCGAATATATGTTCGTATATAAGAATAATACACGCTTTAGAACTCAACGCATTAACATTTAACAATATATTTTACTTACGTCTTATTTGACATCAAGCTACACAATACGACTTTATCGCCATCGTTTGCCAGTAAGATGTTTTAAAAAAACCTAATAATTAGGCGCGAACGGTCAGCGGTAAGCCGACAATTGGGAACGGTCAACTGTGTGTATATAGAAATATTATAGGATATTATACACACTTAATTCGGGTCATAAAAATACGCATTTGTGTATTGCTTGACGTGTAATCCTGCCTATTTTATTGACTTGTTTATTATTACTATACAGAGGCTGATGACCCGTTAATCAGAATTATATTCCTTTACCCGAACTGCTTAGAAAACAGCGCGGTCGCGCAACAACCGTTTGAAATTCCATTAAGATTAGACAGTAAGAAAAACTACGGGATACGATAAATTTAATAGTCCTTGTTTTAAAATATTGCTGCAATTAAAACCAATAATATTTTTATGATAACGTTAAAAAAAAAACAAATTAGTGTGACCATATTTAAACTAAAATATTATACGCAATTTGTATTACGTCGTTATAATAAGGTATAAACGCCCGTACTTGTATCAAATCAGTAATGTCGACAAGCTTCGTAAACGGTGTATAGACAAACAAACCCGCTAATATCGCACTGTAAAACATATATTTATAGTATTTGTTTGCAAAATGTAATGTTTTTTTTTTCATAATTTGTTCACAGAATGTTCGTTAGCTTCATTTGTATCCGGTACGACGGTGCAAAAAATACCATACGTATTTCTACCGTTACAAGGACAAATCGTATATCCTAGTGCTGAAATTAAAATCCCCGGTACGTACTTTTTACATTTTGTTATATACTAAGTAATAGTAAATACAGTATAAGTACTAACGTTTAATACAGTTTAAATCGCGGTCTCTGCAATAATTGTATTATTATTATTATTTAATATGTATACAGGTATATTAAATGCATTGCCACACTTGATATACACTAAGAACAATTGAAAATATATATTAAACTAAGTTAGTTTTTTCAGAATTTAATATAAATAATGTATTATCAACGCCGTAATGTTTCAACTCAAAATTTTCCTATATAGGCGGATAGTCTGAACAGTATTCTTCTCGCGTATAGTTTTATTTCGAATGTGTATTATAATAATATTGTTGGTATAATTTAAACGAATTATGTTAAATTAATTTTTAATTTATAATAGGTAAACTTGTAACTATGAATATTCATTCCTATAGTGATCCTATAGTTCTTTGCAATCATATCTTACTTAATAAATTATACAAATGAGAAAATTGGTTTGGATGTATGATTGTTACCACTTTTCACCCAAACTACTGAACGGATTGAACTGAAACTTTGCACAGATGTTCAAGACTAGGAATAATGTTTAGGCAACCTCCTTCCCTCCCTCCGTATTCGAGTCCTAAAGTGAGGAAGGGGTAAAACAGGGTTATTGGTATTTTAGTACAAAAATCGAAATAGTTTTGTTGATTTATGAGTAACCTTAGTGGTACGCATGAATTAAAAAAAAAAATTTAAAACTAACAAAACAGGAAAATAAATGTTATTGATATTATTGGGCTCAAGGTAACCCATAAATATAGGGATGATAATTTTTCAATTATTTCTTTTGGCGTGGACGGGCATCGCAATTGGTAAGTAATAATTATTACCTATATTTTTTTTATATAATTAATATCCTAAAAATTTAACTTATAATTCAACAAATTAAACTGTAAATAAATAATAAACGTATTATGACTTCAAATGAGACCAAAATATTATAATATTATACATAAAAAATAACTGACTACATATTGTACAGTTTAAGCCAATACTGCGATTACGATTTCGAAGATTCCAGCGGGCCTGGTTTTAGAAGATGGTTTTAGTACATCATTTTTAAGACGGTGCGAGATTTTAACCATAGGCTATATACGAGGTTGTTCAAAGAATGCCAATGTTTAAATTGCGCGTCAACAGATTGTCGGCAAGCAATTTTGACGAAAATCATAAATCAAAACATGTATAACCGAACTTCTCTCCGAATCGTTTTTCATTAGCACTGGTAGAGCAGCTGTCGGATATAAATTAATTAAATAAGTTGATGTACCCTATCATCCCAACTCCCTCTCCCTACTACAGTGGCATACCGATCACCAGCATCAGCACTTTTTTAATTTTATTGTTGTCGAATTTTTTTTGAAAATACTATTGCACTAAATTTTGTTGCATATATCTTTTTCTCGGAATGAGCCTTGTGAAATGTTGAAATTTCTCTGTAAACCAAGGTTATGTCATCACAACAGAAGAAAAAATCTTCTCCAACTCTCCACAAAAAAAGGTTTTCTTTTGGATTCGTTACAAAATCACCAAACATGAAAAACGTATTTTACAAAAACATCAGTCACTTCAAAACGAAAAAGGTTATAGAGAATCTACAAAAACAAATATGTTCAGAAGGTTAGATTAGGGCACTAAAAATATTATAAAATACACGTTTGAACTTAAATATATTTATCCTATTTCATAATTATTGGAATAGAATGTAACTGAAGATATTCTCACAAATAAATGAATGTATAGTTAAGTTAAAAAATTGAAACACAATAATAAATTGTAAATTGAACCAAATAAATATACCTAATCGAAATAATTTATAGAAGTATTTTATTGATGTTAAATTTATACGAGTATAATAGGATATACTACGCATTATAAGAAAACACGTGCGGTAATCCTAAGGGCATTAGTATTGATAAGTAATGTTTTTTTTAAATTTAAATTTAAATGTAACTTCCTAATAATAATAAACTAAGACGAGTTTAAATTACGTAGCGATTGCCTAGTGAGTTAATACAATTCAGCCGGTTATTTCACCTGAATACTCCACACTTAAATACAACCGTCGTCAACGCTTGTTTACAAATAAAATGTTACGAATAATTTATTTTCAAATAAATTAACACTGTCACAAATACCTCGTGATATGTAAATTCAGTTGGGTACCATTAAAAAATATAAAAACACAATCAAGACATAGCACAAATAAGACGAGTTTTACCCTAGTTTAAAACAAAACAACTTAATAACATTCATGTTTTAGCCGGCAGCGATCAAATTATGTATTTATCATATTTCCGGCCTTGGTCAATAGGTGGTAATGTCATTTATCTTCTTAGTCGTAAATCAAATCAACTTTTAATTACAACTAGGCGTGATTTTTATCAACAGATTAAAGATGAACCAATCAAACATTTTACAATTTCTGTTCCACAGACAACAAAATATAATTTTCTTATAAAATTCAGTTTTTCACTTGTTTTCTTAAATTGTTAATAAATCTAAATATTACTTATAGTCCTAATCCCGATCCTAAAAACCTAACAGGGTTTTATTAACTTCAGCTTGCTTGTATCTAATATTTGTATAACTTAAGAATTATCACTTAGATTAATAATACCTTATAGCAACATGGGTGTCCATTAGGGAAGAGGGAAAATAGGAGGTATGTTCCCCTGGCTTTTCCGTATTTATTATACATTATACGTATGAAACGTTTAACAGTTTAACGGAATGGTCAACATCGTTAAAAAATTAAATTAAAAATAATACACTGGCTTCCCCTGGGTTTTTGAAAATGGACACTCTTGAACAATAAAAAACTAATGGATGTTATATTTTCCAGGTCTGCAGTATCCAATTTGCACTATATCCAAAGCGAAATATTTAACACGTGGTGGCTGGGTGAATTTTAAAAATCAATCAAACTTCGAAACCCCTTTCCAAATACACCGAGAAAATGGTCACATTATGTTATTAGTGAGTTATTTTGTCGGTAACATTGTATGTTTTATAAATAAACAACTCACTTATTAAAAATACTGCATAATATTTAGAGAAATTAAATCAAATGGTTTTTTAAATTCCATTTGACAATTGAATAATAGTGTATCATAATACACATTATTTTAACATAGTAAACTAAACCAAATAGCTATATTTATAACTATCAGATATTATATTAGGGTCAGAAAACTGGATATAATATACAAGTGCCTAACAATATACATAAAAAACGAATTCATTTATTTATTTATTTAAATTACGTCTGGTTTGTTTTAGATTTATGGCGTGCTTCATAATATCTCACAACGATAGTAATTAAATTTATGTTATTTTGGTAAAATGATACAATCTATGTACCGTAATTTTATTTTACCCTCTTGCCCTTCAGACTAGTTTTTTTCGAACAATTCGTTACTATATATAAATACTAGAACTATTAGTCAATAATATACTATTTTTGAAAAACGGATAGAAAAAGCTATAAAAAATCATAAAATAATCATCTGGGTTAAAATACGTTATAAATAAAACGTAATACCTACTGGTATCTTACCACCAGAAGTTGTATATTTTAATTATTTTAAACATGTGGAAATAACAAGAAACCTCTATACATTCTTATTCGTGTGAAGCAGAAATACATCATCCATAAATTGACTATAATATCAATATTTGTTGTGTATTGTGTATTTAAACATTTTTAAAATATATTATTTATATTTGTATAGTGGTTAGGCGATTTTCAATCAAGGGCGAACATTGAAGGACGACTGGTGCTAATCGAAATGATTTGTAAAGAGACGTTACAAGATTATGATAACGATTTTCACCAAACCATAACGCCTTGTATTTCATTCAGAATAGCGGGAACTCCAAGTAACTATTAACAATTATAAAATATATTTTTTAAACTAAGTGAAATTATTCGCGTTACAGGTGTAAAAGAAGTTTTATTCTCCGCTGACATAAGGACAACAGACAATACTCCTAGTTCAGGACTAACAATAAGCGAACTTATAGCAGTCGCTATTTGTTCTATTTTGTTAGGGCTAATGTACGTGGCATCAATTTTGTTATATTTACATGTTCGCAAAGGAAAGCCCAAAGGAAGAAATGGTGATATAGAGGCATTTAAAAATCCATTAATGTCAAACGGCATTACCGAAGAAGGTATTGTAAAGAACAACCCTCTGTTACAACATAGTTACAATGATAACGAGGCTTACGAATCGGATGAAGATAGAAATTATAATATGAATCTGCAAAGAGAACCTTCCATGGACATGATGGAAAATAATAATAATGTAAGTAATTTAAACTGATATATAAATAAATAATGAAAATATGAATTAAATTCCATTACATTTATAACAGAGAAATTTAACAACGGCTATTGTACACCCTATTCAATCTTTTAACTCTGGTATTACACATTCAATGTATTATTCGGATTCAAATTCCATAGAAAAACATCCAGAAGAAGACATTTCAATAGTAGAAACGTTGGACAATAAAGAAGATCATCCAGATAATATTAGATCAATAATGTGTGCTAATCCAAGAAAAAAACTTTATTTTAATCCGGACTATTTTGAAATTGAATTATTAATGGTAATAAAAAAAATTATATGAATGAAATAATATGTAAAAACTCAATATTTAAAATTATAATTAACAATTTTTTTCAGGCTCCTCCACCGGCGGCATTAGAATTTTTAGATAAGATCCGTGAAGTTATACAAGAAGCAAAAAAGAAAATAGAAACAAAAAAATTTACACCAAATCTCATCATGATACCAGAAGATGTTAATGAAGATACAAACGAACAGTCGAATTCTTGTAATAAATGCAAAACTCAATTTAAAATTAAATCAGCTACAATACAAAAATGGTTGATGAATGTGCCTACAGAAGTTACCAAACCCAAAAAAAATCAAGCTCCGTGCCCTCCCGTAGATTCGAAAAAAAAAGATCAAGTAACAGATGACGTTCATATAAAATTTAAGAATGAACTAAAATCAAATACTGACGAAGAGAATGACGAAGAAAACGACGAAGAGGGTATAAACATTGAGTGTGATAGTTTAGAAAGATCAATGAATTACAGACAGCAATGTGGATATCATACACCATCTGAATACGAAATGGTGAGGCCAGATTTAAGTCCAGTTTTAAGCAATTCTGCATTGCCATTGGAAGAAGAACTTACAATCAAATCGGCGTATACTTATGATACTATCACAAAAAAAGAAAGTTATTACGAACATATATCGGGCCCGGATTGTGTACGAGAAAAACCAAAAAAGGAAACGTTACCTGATATTCTGAATAGATCTTCTGAGCGGTATAGTTTAGTCAGCGAAGTATATGTAAATGATAATTTTAATACCAGTATGTCTCCAAAAAATACACTAGATAAAAACATAAAAAAAAAAAGTTCAGGTCAAATAACTATTGAAGTCGAAGACTGCCCCGACAATCATCCTGTAGTAGAGGATTCGGATAGCTTCGAACCAGATACATTAGACAGACACTGTACTAAAATTAAACCTAAATTAAAAATAGCAAACCCATCAGATTCGTTTGAACAATACAGTAGTCCTAAAAACATAAACAACGGATTTGGTAGTTTACTAGAGATCTACGAGGCGAAGAATGTCATGGCTGATGTGCAAAAAAGATGGAATACTAATCAAGTAGAAGCTAAATACTTAAAACCTGATCCAAAACATTGCCGAAGGCAAAGGTGCCCGTCACCACAGTCCGTACCAAAACCTCCAAAAAACGCGTGTGTCAGAAGCACTAGCAAACACGGACTCATGCAATTGGATTGCGTCCGCTCTCAATGTAACCGGCGAACACAAGATACCAAGGCTGGTGCTTCTGACAAACAAACAGTCAAAAGTTTGCCTGATCATAACAGATATGAAGACTCTGGATATCTTAGTACTGAATCCAATGAATCATTTGGAAAAGTGATGGCTACGAGTTTAGATACCGATGAATCTGGAGCAGAAAGCATAGATACAGATTTCAAATTTTTCAAAACACGTACAGACCGGAATTATTGTGATTGGTAATTAATATTTATCCAAAGATATAATATTTAAATTTTCAATTGTATATTTTTACTTAATTATTAAGTAGGTACCAAAAATTAGGTTTATTTATAAAATATAAAATTTAAAATAAAACATAGAATACTTATAATATCTATATACTTTAACTTATGTATAGCAAACCATGAAATAAAAAAAACTGAAAAAAAATTGTAGCTTAAGTTTTAAGTAATCAAGTTATTCCCTATATAATATATTATATCCTTTTGATATATATATTTTAATTTTTGATCAAGATGATAATTTTTTTTAAATATATTTAAATAAAATTAATTCTTTTTTTTCTATTTACTAAACACTCATATACATATCTAAACGAAGTATAATAATGTATAGTAAGAGTAGAATTTAACTTAACTTTATAAAATATAAGTAAAATCAGGTGATCCATTTAAGTAGGTACACTCATTATCTCGAAAAGCATTAAATTTTTCTAGAATTTGTTTTCTAAAACATTTAACATTAAGAAACAAGCTGCTCTACAATTTTATATTTATGTTATTTTTTATCACCCTTATTATTGGGAGTAAAATCACTATCTACTTTTGTTTTTCAAATGGCAATCTAAATTTAACATTCCATAAATAGATGGAATGTTTAATAATGCACCACAACTCTCCTCCAATCTAAAATTAAAAGTGGAATATCTCATTAACAGATCAACGGAAATCAAAAATGTCAACACTCTAATTTATGTTAACTAATACATAATCTATTTATGAATTTTTTAATATAGATTGCCGTTTGAAAATCAAAATTAGGTTTTACTCCCAAAAATAAGGGTGACAAAAAATAATATAAATATAAAATAGTAGAGCAGCTTGTTTCTTAAATGTTCTAAAAAAAAATTCCAGAAAAAGTTAATACTTATCTATATAATGAGTGTACCCACTTAAATAAATCACCCAGTAAAAACCCATAGAAAGGATTAATATTTTAAAACTGCCCTAAAAACTAATGTTATTAATGTGTACATTATACCCCGTCAAGATTTATTGGGTTGGATTCAGGTATATTAAATAGTTAATATAGATACTTTTTCTCAGTAATTTTAAAATACATATTTATTCATTTATTAAAGAATAACTATTATTATTGCATTGATTATTGAATATAGTATCTCCTGAACAGTGGCGTATTATTTATAGTTATGCAAAAAGGTCAAAAAAGCCTTAAAATATTTTAGATGGCAATTTGTAAAGGATAGAGAAAACAAGGTTTAGATAAGGAAAATAAGACAAATTTTAGTTGTGCTTTTGAAAAAAATAAACAATACCTATTTATACAAATTGTAGGTTTAAAGAAATTGAAATTTATAATTTTCTGTTTTTATCTTGTTTGTTCAATTGACTAATTGGTCTAGTAAAATGATAAGAAATCTGAAAATAGATTTGAATTTTTCTTTGAGTCTACGTAAAATCACTCCTCCAACATTTTTTAATCCTAAAAAAGCCATGATAAAAAGAAGTAATAAAAAAAAAAATTTTAATTTTTGAAGAAATTAAAATTAAAAAGTCGGAAAGTTGATTTCAAGTCGACTCAAATCCGTTTTCAAAATTCTTATCGCTTCACTAGACCAATCGCTACATTGGAAATAAAACATATTTAAATTGCTATGTTGTAAGTGTGTGAGACAAAGACAGAAAATCACTGCTGCCAATCACTATAAAGACAAAATTATTGAAAAATACAAAAATGGTTTTAATTGCCTGACTAAATTTAAACAAAAGGGAATTAGATTTATCTTATTTCTTAATATGTAATAAAACAAAATTATTTAAAATAAATTAGTAGATCTTAGAAACATGTTATAAATTAGAAACATAAAAATGTGTTCAAATATATTATATTAATTGATTATTGTACATTTTGTAACTACAAATTGTAAATAAAATAAATGTGAAAATAGTTTTTCATAAGAGGCTGGATTGAGTGCAATTATATGAATAGTTTAATATTTAAGTTTAACTATTTAGATGCAATGATATAAATTGTACAAAACATTTTGCTTATATTTACGTATTTATGAATTATTTGGTCTATAATGCAGAATATATCATGATAATTTAATAAGTATAATAACTTTTCAAAGTATTATTTTATAAAAATACTTATTTATATATATAAATATATATTTATTTTTTTGTGTAACTCAAAATAAAAAATAAAATTTTAGTTTTAAAAAATTTAAAAAAAGAATCCATTCTATAAAATTAATTTGTTTAACTCTCATCAAACAGTATTATTTTAGTTTGATAATTTGTCTTTTTAAGTTTTTGAACACTTAATTAGTTAACAATTTCATTATGCATACTTATAGGTTTTAAATCCTGAATTAACAAAACAAAAGAATTATTATAAAACTAGAGTTCCTTGCACTGCTTAAAACCTAATGTGACATAAAAATTAACCAAAAATAAATACTGTTTATTTATTTTGAAAAACAAGACTTGTTAAGTTCAATTTCTATTTTTCAATGGACCTTTAAATAATTATACTACTCTACTACAAATTTAGAGTTGAGAGTAAGTTTAGCTTGTCATAATTTCATGAATAATATTATAATTAGAAACCCAAATTATGTGCAATGGCATGTCCATACTAAATGTATGCACAATTACAATTATATGGACATTTCAAAAACTGATTTCATAGACAAAATGTTATTTTACATATTTTGTTGATATTATACATATAACTTGAATATTTTATACACTCTTAGTAAACTAACTAATGAACAACTTTTATTTTTTAAAATCTGAATAATAAAATACGAGTAACATAATAAAAATGAGAATTAATGGTTTGATTGTTGATCAACAATTAATTTAAAATTATCAAGGAAAAATATTTGATTATTACAAATTTAGTTCTATATACTTGTAATTTACTTGAACTTTTATTTATTTTACTACCTAGATAATTTGACGATATGATCTAATTTAAAATAAATAGATGTTGCATAGGCAGTTAATGTTTATTTATTTCTTTTTAACGGTAAAGATTTGTCTATGTATACAAGTTCGTATTTTTAATGTTTTTGTGCATATTTTGTCATTTTTAATCTGCATATTTAGCACCATTGTAATGCATATTATAATCTCTGTCTCTAATTATAATGATATATTATTTAGGATATATATTATACACATTTATATTAACTTCACTAGAAAAATAAAATGTTTAGTTAAGTTATATTTTAATTTTATTTTTATACTTTGATTATAGCTTAATATTTATTATATCTTTAGATATTTATAAACAAAGTTTGACAGGAAAGTAACAAGATTTTTTTAAAAGTAATTTATTTTTAAAATTATACAATTTAATAATTATCACCTTCAAAGTAGTATCCCTCAGAAACTACACACTGTTCCATACATCTCTGCCATGCATAAAAGTTGTGCTACTAATCACTTTCAGGAAGACCTTTTAGAAGTTTTGCAGTTTTCATTTTGACATCATTAACCATTTAAAAATAATAGATAACACTAATTGTTTAGCTTAAATTTAAAAAATCTCATTACTTTTCTGTAATAACTATACACCTTACCTTGCCAGCTAATTTTTATATATTATGAACATATAGATATAAGAAAAATGACTGAATTATAATTAAAACTCTCTATTTGTAAATTATTAATTTAATAAATATTATATTTTATTAATAATTTTTTTAAAGATAAAATAATTATAGAAAAAAAAAAAATGAATGAAAATTGGATAGAATTAAAATGCTTATTAATTGTAAAATGTATTTAGTTGAAAATTTAAATTGTCATATTTTCCTAAAAAATAAAATTACATTTATGCATATTATATTATTTATTTATAACACAATAATAGATTAGAATAAAGTTATAAAAACTATTTTATGTCTTTACATTATTACAATACGTTAGTACTTATTTAAATACTTTATTTAATTATACTTAATAAGAACTTTATTTTTTGTTAAGGATATTTGAATATTATAACATAAGAATTATATTTTATGTATTTTTCTTTATTTATTGTTAAGTTTTTAGTTTATTGATTTTTATAATTTATACTGTTATATTTAACTATTGATATCATGAATAAATCTATTTGTTTATATACACATTATAAGTTTCCTGATACTAGAAATAAAATAAATAATATACCATCAACCAATAATACATAAAGTAAATAACAGATATATATTATATAATTTAAGTACAATATATATGTACATATATGTCATGAAACTCTTAAAATCTTTGCTTAATCATTTTTACAGTTTACTCCTAAAATTTCTAAAATATTTAGTTTAAATAAAAATACAAATGTGATAATAATATTCGATAATTTGATATTTATTATTGATCTTAATGCTTTATTAATTAATTATATTAATATAATATTAATATTATGTTAAAGCAAGTGTTGTAAGGTTTATTGAATATATATAAATATCAGTAAGTTCAATAATTTTAAATTTATTTAAGTACTATACACACTATTTTATTTTTTATATGTACATTATAATATATATATATACAGACATAATATATATTTCACATTTTTACATGTAACTACTATGTAAAAATAGTCCAGTTACACCCAGTATATAGAAAGTAAAATAGATTTTTAAGCAAACTTTTAAAAATATAAGACTTATACCTATAGTAATTAATTGTTATAATTTGTTTATAATAATATATTTTTAATTATTTTATTTTATTTTATATTTATTTATTATAGTAATTATTTGACTATATTATGGTATAAGTTAAAAATAATAAAATAATATTTACCAATTTTAAACGAGTGCTATTCCATTGGTCTCTTGGAATAATTATTTGTTCATTCAAATACTCTTTAAAAACTTTTCGAAGTTCCTTTAAATCGAACACAAGAGGAAAAATATTTGATTGTGTTAGTACTTTGTTATCAAAGCTATTAATGCATGTATGCTCTGGTAATATTGTAGAAAGTATGTTAATAAATGTTTTTATAAATACACACGAGCTATAAAATAAATTTTAAACTTTAATAAATAAAACTTTAAACAAATTTACAATTTTACACATACTACATACTTTGAAAACACTTTAAGTATAAACTCGAATGGTGATATTTGATCCAAACAGCATATGATTGTCCTTAACCATAATAATGAACTGTGAACAAGCCAATTTTGAATTGCAACAAACTTAAAATTGTTTATTATCATATGTTTTAGGTCTTTAAGACCCAATACACATTTAATTTGGTAGCACGATTGTAATGTAGTACTATATAAAGTTACTAAGTCTTCAACTAAAAAAAAAATAATAAAAACAAGCTATTAAAAAGCACACATACCTAGAGTAGGATATATTTTGGGATAAAGCTTTGCATTTTAAAACAAAATTCTTAATTTAGCTTATTATGATTTCATGGTTTAATTAGGTAATTTAAGAACAAGGGTGCTTTACATTTTTAATAAAATTATTAATGACCATTAATTAATTTTAAACCAATAATTTGATTTCATTCGAATTACATGCCAAAAAAAAAATGTCAGAATTGCTACCTTTTAGAGGGGTCTGTCTGAACTGAATGTAACCTCTTACAGGAGTCTATCTGAATTGCATGTTGCGTATAATTTTACTTATCACACTTAATATTTTCATTTTAGACTACTAATTTTTGAATTAACAAAAAAAATCATAAAAAATATTCATATTTATTTATTCATAAAAAAAAATACATACATTTTACTTAGTCATAAATTCACATACTTTTTAATTTTTTTAAGCAGTTTCTAAATTTAAGTTAAATTAAACTGATATTTTCATAAATTAAAAAAAAAAAATTACTAGAATACATAATGTGTACAAAAACACTCTAAATATTATAATTGATTAGTTCCTAAATTGAAATATTTTGTGCAATTAATGAAATCAATAGAACAATGAATGTACAAAAGTTAGCATACGGCATTACCATAATGCTATATGGTAACTTATCGGCAATACCATGTTGCCGATAGCAAAATAAATACCTACTTTGATTTATTAAATGACAATATGTAATCAATTAGCACATGACGTTAGAGATATAAACAATATTATACATGTAACCAAAATATTAAAATAATATAATCATATAGTATTATAATAATTTTAAAATTTAAACATTTATAAATTTAATATGAAATTAAAAAATAAATATTTTGAACCACACCAGTACAATTATTCAATTTTTATAGTTAGTCTTAATTCTAAAAAAAGTGGGAAGGAACATGTCACTTTAATTTTATTTTAATTCAGTAATTAAAAGTTAAGTACCCAATAGTTAAAAATTAGGTCAATATATGACTTAATAAACTGCAGGTTTTTTTTTATCAATAAATAAAAATAACTATTTTTAGACAATTTGTATTCATTTTTGAGTTTTAAAAATTTAAATCTGAAATAAAGAAAGATAAATTTTGCACTATGGGTGGGCCACTGTTATAAGTTAGAAGTTAGGAAGTTCACTTTTCCTCATTTATTATTAAAACAACTGAGAAAATTGAAAAATGACTTTCTTTAAGTACCACCCCAGTCACAAGCTCCCGAAAAAAAATTAACATTATTGTAAAACAATCCTATTGAATTTAAAAGTTGTGATATGTAAATTTATACACACCACACAATTCAGACAGACCTCTATAAGAGCTGGCATGTAATTCAGACAATAACCTTTATAAAACTACACGCAATTCAGGCGTTCCAGTTTATGTTTACTTTATTTGATGTACATTTTAGATACACCGATCAATTTATTATGCATTTTATAAACATTTCCTTTGCTCATATAAATATTAAATATACCCCTAAACTTATGTGTATATATTCATAGTGACACATACAAAGTTATGTATATGAATATGTATTCATAGTATACTTACTAAAAACGCTATTTTTAACAAATATTTCAAACTCTTTTCCCAAAAACAAATTTGAAGTAACCATAATTGCATCAGTATTAATGTATTGTATTCCTGAAATATGAATATTGATAATGATAATGATTTCTATAATGTACATAACTACTTTAGAGTAATAATATTCATATTATTAACACTTACTATCATAATTTTTATCATTAATGTACACTATGCCATTAATAAAATATGGAAGTGATTTTAAACACCAATTTTCTATGATACCTACATAATATTAAAATATTTAAATGAAATAAATATTATACATATAATATAATTTTAATTCTTACTTGAAACTATGATAGAGCTTTCAGAATTTAAATTTAAATAATATTTTCCAATAGTATTTGATATAGAATTATTTTCACAGCCACTCATAAAGTTAAAAGCATTTTTATTTTTCTCGGTTTTCCAAAATTCAAACCGAAATCTGGACCAAATTTGTTTATTATCTTCTAATAATAATAGATTACAATTTTGAATTGGTCTAGATGAACAAAACAATTAAAAAATATTAATACATATTACATAATATATAACAACAATAAATAACATAAAATAAATATTACAGTTTTGAAGTGTTTTCAAGAGTAAATCCGTATACAAGATTTTCATTAGATAACCGTATCCAAGAATTTTTCGCAATAATATTTGATGAAGCTTTAACATCAGAATTATCATTGTTTGATACTTGCATTATAGCATTCATAAAATATGTTGCTTTTTGTGATATTTTATTTTTTTCATCATCATATAGTATTTTTAATTTCTGTAAAATACAAGCTCAACTAATTATAAACAATAAATGTTCATTGAATAGTTAAATGATGTATTCATGGAAAGGAACCAGTGATGGAATTTAATGTCTACTGGGATTTTTTTTCTATGAAATTCTATTTATATTTTCTTCCTTAAATATCTATATATCTATAAAATCTTAATCAGTGACAAATTATTTAATACCTTTTATTCATTTTTTTTTTTTTTTCTATAACAAATAGTTATTACAATAAGTGCCTAAGAAGAATTTGTTTATTTTCCAATGACATATAGATTTAAAAAATAATAATAAGAGTCCTTTCATATGTTGCGACTCAGCAGCGCTTCTTTCAGATGCTGCATTCTGCAACAAACGAAACCACTGTGACCATCTTGTAGTACTTCCAATCTGTGTCTGTAGTCGTGTGTGAAAGCATCCATTTATTCCTGTGTTTTTTGATCAGCAGCACTGCTAAGTGGCTACGTGTGAAGGGGCCCTTAATTTTAATTTAATTTTCAATACAATAATTAGGTACTTATTAATTATCACCAGCTACTCAAATTTGTTATCGTTCCATCACAGCAAAATAATAAAGAAGTTGCATTACATTGTTCATAATTTTGATTTTAAAACCATTTGGTATTATATTATTTACTTTGTAACAATATTTGTAACTACAAAAAAATTTTTTTGAGCCTTTATTATCATAATAATATCAATAACTTAGACTGGCATAATGGTTTGCTCACATCTTGATAGCTAGCCGATTTTCTGGTCTAGCTAAATGATAAAATGAATGCAAAATACTTTTAATGAATTAATCACCATAGTACTTAATGATGATAGTAACATAGCAGTTTATATTATTATTTTATTATTTATTCACAATACAATAATATAGTATGAATATATAATATTTAAAATTTAATTTCACTATTACGCTATGTCCTAACTGAATCTAAGCAATGCGGTGTATGCATTGAAAAAAAAAAAATTAATCCAGTAAAATAAGTATAGATGTCCTAAGACAACCATAAAAATATGCAACGAAAATAATGATGACCAATATACCTACAGTTAGTATTTCATTTGAAAAATATACACAGTACATTACAGACTATGGAAAGTTTTATTTCAGAAATCTAAAAGACGCATTTTATGAGATAAGTTCCATGAACAATTTAAAAATAGGATCAAAGTTGATAGAGAGTGGCAAACTGTAAAGAAGGAATCATTTACTTTGGTAAAAAAATAAGTTTTTTTATAAATACATGCGTACTGTAGTCTAGTTATTTTAAATATAATAGAATATTATTATTTTATTTTATTTATTAGTTATTTACGCCCAAGAAGAGCAATAGTTACAGAATATATATACATTATTTAGTTAACAAAGAATATAATAAACATAATTGTATGTTTGTGATAACATTCAAGAGTACAATCTAAATTAAATTTCATCTTGTGAGAAAAGATGATAAAATTCAACAAAAGTTAAATGGCCATTATAAACAGTATTTACATTGTTTATTTTTTAAAACATATATATATATATATATATATATATTTTAACTATAAGATTTCGGAAAGCAACAACTTTTTGTTGAGTATCTTAATGGCATATTTACAAATGTCAAAGAAATAAAAATGTGCCTGCATACAATAAGATTGAATTTAATTTTGCCATATTAAAAATAACATGCGGAAGTTTGTGGTATAGACGATAAACTCAACAGATTCAATTAGAACATAGCATTCTTATATTAAGAAACACTGAAACTGTACTAACTTTAATTATATTTATGTACACAATATACCTATCCTAATTATTTTACTGTGGCACAATGATAACAAATAAGAGTGATGGGGGGGGGGAAATTTACCACGGTGCGCTATAGGGGCAATAACAAACAATTGGTAATAATTTGTATAATTAAAAGATTTTAAAAAAAACGTATATACTATAATAAAATCAAATTTAAAATAGTGTAGGAGTAACAACTAAAATAATATAATTTGATAACCAAATAAGATGTATTATTCAAAAGTGATAATTTATAAAAAATTTAAATTGTTAATAGACAAGGTTTTAAACATTTTCATAACATGATTTTTAAAATATCCTTAATTAAAAATTATAATTCTTAATATGGTTATTGGTTTTAAATTGTAATTGTATACTATCCAACAATTTGTATAAGTAACTAGATACTCCCAGAATAAATCAATTATAATAATAATTAAAAATTAATGCTTTACTTGTAATTTCTTTACACAAAATGAATATACAACTGTAGTTTCTTGGAATTCATGATTGGTTTCAGGATCAATTTGTTTCATATTTTCTAAAATATCCACACATTCAAAACCATTTTTGGTCCGTATATAAAGTTGAGGTATTCCTATATTATTATGATCGCTAACAATCATTTCATAGACATTAGGATGTATTTTAACAATCTGAAAGCAGTCAAAATAAGAAAATGTATACACGCATAAAGTAAATACAAATAAAGCTACCTAAAATTATACAAATAATGCAAACCTCAAGACTAGTTCCTTCTTTGACAATAACAATTTTATTGTCTCCGTGTAAAATATAATAGACTTCAAATTTTGGTTCATATGTAACAAAAGGTTCTAAATGTTCGACTTCAATGTCTACATTACAACTTTTAATTAGACAACCTTTGAAAAATGTCATAAGTTTTTTGTTTTTTGTGCAGATTACTGTATCACAATCACACCCTTTGGAAGACAAAAATTTTAAATATTATTAGGTACTTGCTAACAAATTAGTTAATATTATCTCACCCATTCCTTTTATAGCAACTGCTATATTTTGTTTGTAAGACTCTGGTATTTGTAATGATTGGTTCATTACGTAAACAGTGACCGTGTAGCAGAATAAATTAAAATATATTTTCGAAAATTTAAATTCAACCCGATAACAATATTTAATAATCATTAACTGAACTGAATTATATACAAAGTTGTACATTTACACTCAAAATTAATTAATAATAATAATACTGGTAGTTTTAAAGTAAGCAGTCCATACGTTTAACAAACCATTTATAATATTTCAAAAATAATTGTGCACGAATTTCAAATAATTACTACATTATATTACAATTGAAAGCAGAGCTTAATAGAAAACTGAATTAATTCTATGGAAGAGCAGATTAAATAGTAATTATTAACATTAGTACTAAATTAAAATTAATTACAAGAAAATAACGAATATACAATAGTTCGACCACAGACTAACACTAGGTAATAGTCAATACTCAATAAGTATAAAGTAGCCAATACCAATAAGTATACCATAAAATCATTGAAATTATAATTTATTATGAAGAGTTCGACGAGCTTGGTTATAATTTATTAACCGCAAAGTTAAACGACAAAATATAATACAACTGTTTATGTATGATAACGTTACCATAATGGTTATATGCGGTTACTAATCCAGTTTTGATAATAATATAATATACCTATAAAATAGTTCAATGGTTTAAAATTTTGGATAAACAACATTTTTATCAATCTAACTTGTGATAAATACAAATAAAAACTGTAGGTTTTTTCTTTGAATAAATTAAAACTATTCATTTCTGGTTTTCTGAAAATTTAAGTCTAAAATAAAAAGAAATACGGACATACTGCGAACATAGATGGACCACCATTATAGGTGAGAAGTTGAAAAATTAGTAAAAGGGAAATTTAATGTATAACTGCACGCAACCATTTACCATTGTTAACGAAAAAAAAATTCTAAACAGAGTTCGGTTGATGGTGTTACTTTGTCAACAATATATTATAAATAGGTATGTCATATTATGGTAAAATAATAACAAATGCATTATGTATTTTCTTTAGTAATATTGTTTAACATTGTAGGTACTTATTTTCCTATTTCTCGTAAATTTTTTCCCAGTTTTTCCCATTTATTATGAAAATAAAAAAATAAATGACCACCCTAAAGTACCAACCCAGTTAGATTTCCTTTCAGAAAAAGTGCTGTAATTGAAAATCAGAACAAAATTGCTGATAGAAAAGTTGTTCACAGTTAGAAAAAAAAATATACTCATCAATGTAAAACCAATAAATCTTTCGTTCCGCTTAGAATCTAATAGAGCCGTGGAATCTGCAGTTGAATGTGATTGAAAATTATATGAAAATGGCAGGTATATGGGAGGCTGATGTGGGAGATAGAGTCAAGTGGAAATTTAGAACAAAAGTGGGCGACCCCAAATAGTTAGCGAAGGAGAAGAAGAAGAAGTAACCCGTGGAATCAAAAGACGCGCATAGCCAATATTCATAACATTTTTAAAAAAATGCAAATTAATTATTTATAAAAAAAAAAAAATGAAAATAGAATTAATATAATTATGATTGTTATATATAATTTAATATACTTAATTAAAATTATATTTCCACGTTATATCGAAAAATAGTAGGTAGGTACGAAAATTACGTGATTTCTTACGATTCCCATTCATACGAAATAAAAAATAAGACTCGAAAATGTTAAATACTCGTCAATATTCAACAGAAACTTTTGAAAATTATACAAGGAAAATCATTAACAAATGACCTGCCACTTCCTTAGATAGATACAATTTTCCCCGTTATACATGCTATAAAAATATAATATCTATTATGTAATTTGTAGTTTTATTACAAAATTTATTATTATTATATTAAATTGTATACTTAAAATGAACAATTCATTAGTAGTTCAGTACCTATACTATTGTATCTACCAGTAATAATATGATAAATCAATGACACTACACGAAAATGTGTACAAACAAATGTTACGTTATCGCCTAAATTAGGTGTATACATGTGTATAGCAATAATACTTACCAATCCATTATTTTTTTTTCTATATGTGTGTTATTAATTAGCCACTATTAAAATCGATTCCGTCCGCGGTGAATGGGATTTTAGCGTTATTTTCCGTTTGAACATCGACGTCGCGGCAAGGTGTTTAGTCGGTAGACGGGCGCCCGACGGCGACGAGCGAGTGTGTGCCGGAACCGGTAGATGGCTCTGCGACGAACGAACGGTTGGCGGTCCGGTTCCGTCGGCCGGTCAGCGAGCAACTGGGGCCGACAAAAGCCCAGCGCGATGCGTCAACGGCACGGGGTCGACACGACCATTGACCAGAGGAAACCGGTCGGCGGTCGCGGCGGGCCCGAACCGTACGTAAGTCCGACACGCGGGCCGCGCACCGGCGGCTACTGCAGCGTGCGGTTCGGGCCGACACGTTATATATGAGCCCGTTAACCGGCGTCTACTCTCAAAAAGGGTGTCTACCGCTTCTATGGTACGTGGGTCCAATGCGACTCGCGGGGTATGGCCATCAATACATACCCGGCACGTAATTTTTGGAAACGCGGGCAGTTGGCTACCACAGTGTGCCGGCGTCCGCACATTATCGCTACGAACAACCGTGCACGGGTATTCGGCCGTCGAGTAGCGGTGTCGCGGAGCCGACGTTTTTTTTTTGCCGGGCACCGCGGTATTGGTGGATGAATCGGCGCCGCAATTGCGGTCGGCTTTCCACCGTGCGCTCGTGCTCGTTTGTTGTCCGTCCGACGCCGCGCCCGCGTCTACTCGGAACGATTCCGTATTTTTGTCGGAAGCGTGTTCTTATCAAAATTTACCCAGCGTACATGTACACGATAAATATCGTAATATTATAATGCGTACTCGCGAACCGTTGAGTAATGAAATAACACGGGAACGTGTAAAACGGTGATATTTAACAGTGTGACCACCAATAAAACTCCGAATGCAATTGTCGGTTCCATATATCATTTTGTATTACGATTGAACAAGTTCGGTAAAATAGTATCGATATTTGCGTTCTAGATTTTAAGAAGAACCTATTAGTTTCAGACGTATATTATTTTCAACCTGCCGGTTGGTCTAATGAAGCGATACAAATTCTGAAAACAGATTTGAATCTGTTGTTAAGATTCTATACTGTTAAAAATGTACATTTTTTCGATTACAATGATAAGCGTCCTAGCCTTTAGTATAGATTTAATCAGTATTGTGCAATACATCGCGTTGTTTGCATAAAACATATATTACATCAGCGGTTCTTAACCTGTGGTCCGCGGCCCCCCGGGGGTCAATGATACTCATATCGGGGGTCCGCGGCATCCTTAACACAAAACATATTTCAATACGTGACATGAGTACATAATTACAATATTTTTGAATTATTATTAATTTTTTTTATACATATAAAATACAAGGTGATCATCAATTTTATCCAGTAAATATTCAAAATAAAGAAATATGTTAAATACAAAAGTTTATTTATTGAAAAACATCTAAAATAATTTGTAATTTTTTTTTTTTTGTTTGAAGATTTGAGGGTTAACTTTTGAAATTCAATAGGGAACCTATATTAAAAATTCCATAAATAAATGGACCAATATTTTAAATATATTTTGGTGTTGACATTTTTGATTTCCGTCAACCCGTTGACGAGATATTTAACTTTTTAGTTTAGACGGAGGGAGAATAGTTGCTTGTGTAATGGCATGGCACGGCGAAAGGCGTTTGAATATTGTAATTTTGGTTATGATAACATGAGATGTTTTGTGAAAAAAAAAGGTATTCGAAAAAATATTGGTAAAGGGTCCGGGATTTCTAAAATTCTTTCATCTGGGGTCCGTGATCTACAAAAGGTTAAGAATCGCTGTATTGCATAATAAATATAATAGACAATCAGTTTTACAATTTTTGTATATGATAATTTTATCATCAATAAAAACACTCAAATAAAGACACTGTAAAATATACGTCGTTATTTTAATATTTGGCTTAACATTAGCGAGATACAGAACGGACTCTGTATATTACTCTATGTTGTGAACACGGCCATTGATTACGTATTCATAGATAGCTCATGTAATGATAAAATATGAAAACGAGATTCCTTGGGAACCTAGATAATAAGAGAGTAGATAGTAGCCGTTTTCCGGCTAAAATTTTGCCGCCATTTTTTATGTTTGAATATAAATTCTTATAAAATGATTATATTTTGAATATGATAAAATATAAATATAATTAGTATTTATAATATACAATATGCATACAGATGAACATAAATATATTTACATCAACTGACAATGTTAGTTTTAGAGATTTTATTATAAACTATTAATTTGTTTGTGAAAATAATAATGATAATTATTTATTATACTTATATTTATTATTTATTATATTTATAATACTTATTTCTCATTTATAGAATTATTATGTAAATAAAGTATATAAACTATAAAGTATGACTAATATTTTTATAAACTGTTATACTTCAATATGAAAAATACAGACGTGTACTGCATGGACCCATAATTGGTAGGTCACTGTTGTAGATTAAAAATTAGGAAGGTGAGATAAACAGGGGAAATTATTGATAGCTGCAAGCAATGATAAACCATTACTTACGAACAATTTTGAGTGAGTTCAGTTATAGTAGTTATACATATTTTAAAAGGCCATAATATTATAGTGGTTTAACAATTTTACCCACCGAGTACTTACTAAAAAAATAGCAACCAGAAAAAGTACTACATTGGAGGAAGATTTCTTGTAGAAAAATTGACCACATAAAAATGAAATAAACATGATTTAATTTATTCCAGTCTTTAAAAATAAAAACAAAAACTTAAATAATCACAACTTGTATTTTACAAATATTTAACATTTTGTTTTAGCAGTTTCTCGCATAGAAATACGTTTACTAGCTTTGAGTCGAGTTGCCCTTTTTTTAATATTTTTGGTAAGAAGTTGTAACATCTAAAAACGACCATATCCCGTTATCAAAGGACAAGCATACCAACCATATAGATTATGCCCGCGTCGACGGATATGTTATGTGATCATGAACAATAATTCTCCTCCCGCGCAAAGATTGATGCGATCGCAATCTGTTGAAATTCGCAATAATATTCTATTTCTGATTACGGGTTAACGGCCAATCATATCACGTTTCCCCTTATCGTCGAAAACGTCGGCCCTCTTATCGCCGAAAACGTCGAACCCGCGGCGACGTGTGCCACCAACGTCTCCGCGCTCCGCTATCCAGTTCTTTTTTTCGTTCGTTCTTTTATTTCTTCGTGTTTAGACCTCGTCTCGAGATTACTGTCACCAGACGGTCAATGGATACAGTTCTCTTAATAAAACACTCCCGTGTATACACGGATTCACCAATTTTTGCCGCCAAGAAAAGGCCGTGTACCTTGGCACGTTTCATGATGGTGCCTCGAACGAATCAATGAAGTGAGTGCCGATCTGGTCGGCTGGGCGGACATCTTCGGGAGAACGATGGTAATATGTATGTAATTTAGTAATTGTCCGATACCCCGTTAGTTAGTTAATTAGTTTTTAAGGTAATTTAATTAAGGTTTCTCCGTATGAATGTGTTTGTGTAAAATATTTTCTTTTTATGTTAAATCCTTCTGATATACTTATGGGAATCAACCAGCTAGATTTGTGTGTCCGTCTCACTATGCTAATCCCCGCGTTCCACATCCTAAGTGCAATAGGCCAAAACTCTCCCGTATTTTGTTTTTTTCGTTATTTTTTTTCTTCCCTTTAAGTGCTAGGTTTCGCATCCACGTGTGTGAGCATCTAAAAAAAGAATATATATATATATATATATATATATATATATATCAATGTTATAAATCGTACCTGTTATCCATTCTTTCTTAATTAACAGTTTTTATGCCCCGGGCTTTTCCGTTATATCAACTTAAATTTTACTTTTGATTAATAAATTAAATAAATAATTATATACTTTCCCCCAAGAAAACCATGTGTTTACTTATTCAAATTCTCTTTTATTTCCTCCCCTCCTCACGAAATCTTAGGACTCCGATCTTCGGACCTCGGTCCTAGGTTAGCGACCTTCCCACTAGGCGGGTAGTCGGCCGGGCTCTCGGGTCGGTTCGCAAACAAGGCCGACCGAACCGGGACGTCTGAAAGTGTTCCTAAATTTTTACACCTAAACTCTATAAAACGTCTAATCATCTTTGATTTAATTGGATACATCCGTCTTTTTATTTTATGTTTCTCTATTGAAATCAGGAAATATTTTTCTTTATTTATTCACAATTCATAATTATTATTATAAAATGTACAATGCAATACGTGTAAGTTTAACAAATTACAAAATAAATATTGGTTTTTATTAGTTTATATCATAGTAGATTATATAGCGTGATTAATATAAAACATACACTTTATCAACGTTATAGAAATTAAAATAAATAATTTTGGGATACATTCATAGTAATTATAGATATACCTACTTAAATATAGACAATAGGTACCTTAAAATATTTGATTCTGAACCCGAATAAAATCTGTTAAATTGGTTAACAAACGGTAAACAAATTGAATTATTATTTTTTTTTAACGTTCAAACGTCTTAACAGATCTATCCTTGTAAATCTATTTAAAATTGACCTCGTTAAAACCTCCCAGAGCATTATAGTCCGTTTTGTTATTAGTACTGCCCACAGATTTGAAGTTTTAAATTATTAATAATTGTCCTTGGTGATATTTGGGAATAGTTTGTTTTGATATGATACGGTAACACACTAACACGTATAAACAATAAACAATAACAGACATAAATACCACCGGTGTTTTAATTGAACTAAAACTGTCAAAGTTTAATTATATTTAAACAAAAAACAATAGGCACCTGCTGACTGTTGTATTACCCTTGTTTAATTTTGGTCTAGAACTTTATTATTCATTATTCTGTCCTGTATATTATAGCCAGGGTCGGACTGGCCCGATCGCAAGTCCGCAATCGGGGCCTTCATAATTATTGTTATGTACAATATTTATGATACAATATAAGTCAATAAAATAAAATACTGTTTATAAAACATTATGGTTTGATTTTTAAGTTTTGGACGTAAGCTAGAAGAATTCCCGAATGAAATTGTGTTGAAAAAATGTTTTTGTTTCTTTATCACATTATTCGTTAACTTAAACTAAAATCTGATTTTTGAGGCTGGTGCCTCCTTTATAGAGATTACTGGCGGGGCCTTTTAAATCCAATTCAACACTGATTATATAGCTGCTACTTAACAATTATTGAGATGTTTGTAACAATATAAAATGTATAATAAAAGTACAATCAAACGTGGTTAAGTCGAACTTCTTTAACTCAAAATCGTCGATACCACAAACTTTTCTCTGATCCATAGAATTTCCTATTTAAATAATGTAAAAAAATCGTGTTTAACTCAAATATTTTTGGGAATGACTCGAAGTTTCGATGATTTATAAAATTATGATATTTCTCTTGTACGTGTACATTTACTATCGAAAGTATGTAAATATTCTTTTCGATGACTATATCATCATGGACAACGACTGGCAAATGTACGGACATTTATCAGATTCAGACATTTTGTCATATATAATAAGAATTATAACAAGTACTCAAACATCGGATAAAGAAGAGTATTTGAATATAATAATAATAGTAATAACAGGGCTACACACGATTGAGCAAAATTTGCGCAATCGTGTATATTTTAATAGATATCAAAATATATAAACGATAGCGTACATTTCTCATATATATATATATATATATATATATATATATATACATGGTTGAGCAAGATTTTAAATGCAACGTTGCCATAACGTATTAGTTATAAGATCCCAGTGTACGACATAACAACAGTTCATGAAATAAATGATTATTTTTACACATTTTAAGATGATCATAGATCATAACCATTTATGATTTATATTTGTGTAATTTGTGTAAATCGATTAATGCTAATTCCTTGTCTCGTTCTGAATTAATTATTTGTTTGCGTGACCCGATCATTTTTATTACATATACAATAAAATATAAACACTTAGTATCTGTCTACTGACAGTCACTAACTAAACTATACATTTGGAACTTGAGAAAATGTTTGGTACGGTAACAATAATTTGACCTCATAATATATTTTATATTTATATTGACATTTTATACTTAATGGACAAAATTAAATGTATTTTAACTTTGACAATGATAATGCTGTTGTCGTACATCTCATAAAATGTCCTACAAAATATTAAATATATCGTTTAAGGATTTCACACAGAACGCGATTTGAAATATATGATGTTATAGTAGTATATTTATTTATACATGGCAACGTTGCATTTAAAATCTTGCGCAACGTGTATGTATTTCAATGGTTAATAAAATATACACGATTGCGTACATTTTGCTCAATTGTTCTTCACCTAATAATGATACAGGGTACCACTACTCTCCGTCTAAACTTAAACCTAAACTTAAAAATGAAATACCTCGTCAACTTCATATATTTATAGAATTATTTATGTAGGTCGCTATTTTAAAAATTAAATGTGTAGTGGTTTCACCCCCAAAAATAAGGGTGACAAAAAATAACAGTAATGTAAAATTTTTGAACTACACGGTTCTTAAATTGTAAAAAAAAATTGCAAAACCTTTTTGATATAAGGAGGACCTTATCGAGGAGTGATTATCCTATACAAAATACCAGGTTGTTGTGTTAATGTGAGTAAATATTGGTGTTAGTTGAAACATTTTCCTAAAAATTCAAAAAGTAGAATGATAGGTACTTAAATCTATAGGTATCTAATGGATGGGGAATACAATTATCTTTGCTATATTGTCCGTAAGAAAGTCAAAGACGGCAAATGTCACTGTGACAACTTCTTAAGCATGTGCCATAGATGATGGTGATTTAAATTTGAAAGTCACAACATTTGACCTATCTGTATGTATTGTGATAGGGTATTACTATTTGTTTGGAATATAATGCCCATTAAACAACACGATGAGCCATTATTTTGTATGTGTAACGTTAACTTGCATGTTGGAAGTGGAATATTTTAAAATTATTATGAAAAATACATTGGTAGATAATAATGACATGAATCTAGTAGGTAGGTAACGTGAACCTTGATAATCGAGGAAAGTACAATTGTTATAGATTATTATTATTTGTTTACAAGGTAGTCTATATAAATTGTATTATATTATGGTGACACAATATTTCCCCCTTCTGTTATAACAGCAAATGATGTAACGATTATTTACCTATTATCACATATTATTATGTTTGTATGTACGTAGTAGATATTTTATATTCAATGTAACCAAAACGTCAACGGCAATCATATTTATAATATGTAAGTACACACTACACGTAGAGCAAAATGAAAATGCCAATTCGATTTTATTTAATCACAATACTCATGTCTCGTACAATACATGAAACATTATAATATGTATAAGTTATGTAGTTCTTAGAAAGTTACAGTGAAATGCAACACTAGAATAACTTGTTTGAAAATATTTTATTTTTAAGTTGTGAAGTTGTGATTGTATAAAATCGTAAAATGAAATTGAATCTAAAAAACGGTAGGTGACATCTGTATCTCAATAATTGTTTATTGTTTAAGTAAAATGTATTTATTTACTTTGTCATATACTTTTAAACTACAATAATAATATTATTAATATTTTTGGTTATTTTTTCATCTACATAAGGTAGCAATTAAAATGAAAAATTGTTTTAAAATATTCATACAAAATTGATATTATACGTTTATTAACATAATTAATGTAAGTAACACCTAATTAATTTATCGTCGTATGAAGGTCGTTTTGAATAATGTGATATTTTTACGATTTATGTTACTAGGTACCTAGTATAATATTGTATAATACCATGTAAGTATTTAGTATATGTACAGTATTGATCATATTTTTTATTATATGCGTACGATTTTAGGGATTTGATTGATGTAAAATGCATAAAAAAGCGATATAACCATTTAGCTCAATGTTTCATATGTTATATCTTATCGTCAAATTCATTACTCTAATACCAAAGGATTAAGAACATGTATACAATATTAATGTTGATATCTATGATATGGCTAAAATGTACGCATGAAAAATGGTTGATGAATTGAATGTAAAATTTAATCATAATCAAATTTAGTAAAGATACGTCATGTTAAATTTTAACTTTTCAGTTATGTAATTGACGATTCTTATTACAAGAATCGACGAACATATAATGCGCAGATAATATTATCTATACCAGGTACTGTATTTTCGGTATTTACATGTTATCAGGTAACAGGTTATTTAATTTGTGGAATCTAATACCTAAATATAATATTTCGATCCTTATATTTTAGAATAATTTGAGCTTACCTTTTCTTACTAATTAATATGATATGTAATGCGAACTCATTAGATAGCATGTTAAGTTAAAATAAAGCGAAGAAACAATTATGAGTTTAACAAAAGTATGTTTTTTTTTTTCAAAATCATCTTTTCGATAATAAATCAGTAAATTTACACTTATTTTTCAGAACATAGCTTAAAAGATGCGGATTTCCCGTTTGGTGATAATGTATTTGAAATTTTTTTCGGACTTTAAGTTATCATATGAGAAAAATAGAAAAAGATTAGAAATATTTGATTAACCGAACTCCACTCAGAATTTGTTTTTTGCTAGCGATAATTCATCGTTACTTTCACTGCTAACAATAATTAAACTAAATAATCCATCTTGCCTATGTCTATCTTCCCAACTTTCCACCCAAAACCGTGACCTACCCGTAATGCGGAGTTTACTTTTTTAAAATTTAAATTGCCAAAAATATCATAGAATTGGTAAATACTGATAATACGGTATTATTGTAATACCAATCACACCGTCAATACCGAATATTCGGCACCTAATCCGTCTATTATCGTAATCTTTACCTGTTCGGGCTAAAGTGCACGTCACTGAATATTCGGTATATCGTTTATAACCGTTTAACTTTAAATACCGAAAATTTGAAAACTTCAAATACCACCAGCCCTAACCTATTTATTAAATTCTTTAGGGTTTATTTTTTTTTTTTTACATTATAATCGCCAAATAGGTTTAAATACCTATTATACAATTATTAAAATGAAAAAAGAAAAATCGTTAAAATAAAATAGTGATTACAAAATGGCCTATGTAGTAAAAAATAATATACCTATACATATTTTGTTGTCCTAAAACCTAACTTAACAGGCTAATCCTACCGGTTGCAACAATCCGGTGATTTCATAATATAGACCTGAAGTGATACTGGTATGTTAATTGTTGACATATGTTTTAAATAATTTTCGTCAGTACCTGAGTTAAGATTGAACGTGGTATTTGTCTCCTTATCGGCAGTATATTTGTTGGCTATTCGAAATATATGTGTGACCATTACTATAAATAGATATTTACCTACCTAAGTACCTACTGCATTCCCACTGTTGACGTAAAATATATAGTTTTTTAAAATATCGTGTAAAAAAACCGAAAAAGAAGTCGGGCGTTGTTTTTGTTAGATATTTGTAGGTTACAATTTGGAAAAATTGGACACGACTGATATAAAATATGATTATATACATATATATGAGGTAGGAGGTATTCAAGACAGAATTCATCAAATTAATAATAAACGAAAAACGTTGCCGACAAAAATGTAAATGTATATAATCTTTTATCAATGGCGCGTATACTCTGTGGATTCGTGCTCAATCGTACATTACGAATTTAGTATTGAACCTACTTATACATTACAAGGTATACGATTATTAACTTACGTTAAATATATGGAAGAAAATAAAAATTAGCTCGTATAACAGTGAAGCCGAGCTCGATTTGTATACCATCGGTGTATATATATCATATAGTCACGTGACTTTATAATATTACACTAGTAAGTATTTCTTAACGTTTCTAAACTATTTAATGTTAAATTTCATAATTCTTGAAATATTGTTTTTTTTTTCTACGAAATGTTTGTACATACTCAATTTTCTCCTAATATAATGTTTAGATATTTATTTACTGCACATTTAATCTCAACTTTATTTTTGGCCACTATATAATATATACAATACACCTATTTATAAAATTATCATAATTCATTTTAGATAATGAATAAAGATATTTTCAAAAAATGGAGCGAATATTACTATGAATTCGATGAAGACGTTAATAATAAAGCTATACTACACTATGATTTTGAAGGAGATGAAGCAGAACCGGTTAACCTGTGTTATCACGTTTGCACTCATAATATTATTGAAAACGTACATAGTAGAGCTTCAAATATTAAACAAGAAAATACCGACGACGAAAGTGAAGGTGAGTCGGGCAATGTTTATAATTAATGTACTTACAAATTGTACAAAATACATAATATTATACAGATAATGTAAATAATAATTAACTATCGAACATTAAATGCCTATTAATTTATATTCTAAATTCTGAGCGCAACGAGAAATGTATTGGTTTCACATCTTTTACTGCTTTTTTTTCGTCTGTTAACAACTTGTCCATCAGAATTCTTGCTCCAATTGTGAAGTGTAACATTTTTTCTGAAAAAAAAATTTTTTCTCGTTGGTATATTGAGTTTATTTTTTAATTTTTCATGTAGTATTTTATAATAGTTGGAGAAAATGGGTAATTTATAGAAATAACGGTTTCATAACTGTTTTTTTTTTTGTAATCCAGACTAAAAAAATCATAAAACCTAACATATTCACAGTATACTAATTTTAGGTTTTTCTAGATATACCTAGTACAATTTTCAAAATAAATTGATGAGCCTTTAGCCATTTATAGGCATTTCAGAATAAAATTGTTTTGGCCCAGCTTTAATATTTGAAAATTTAACTCTAGGTTCATCACAAGTTATAGTGTTTTAAATGCGTTTAAGTTCTAAATTTTGACGAAATTTATGATGGAATTTTAAAATATATCTAACCGAACATCGCTCAGATTCGTAATCGTTAGCAATGATTGTTCCATACAGATATAAATTAAATAACTCTATGATCTTACCTTCCTGAATTTCAACCTACAGTGACACATCCGTCATCACTAAGCAATATTAGATTTTATTTTAAAATTACAATTGAATTATATTCCATAGAAGTATTTTAGTAATTATCTCAGATATGTATATGCTTTAAAACCTTTTAAATATATGTGCAGATATGCACTAAAACGTATTATACCTTATTTACTGAATTACAGATTTGTCTACTTCAAAACGTACAACGGTATAATATACTATTAGATATACTGACATACTCTTTAAGTAGGTAATACTAATTTATTACCTATATTACTTAAATACAGTGTCGCAGTACATAAAATATGTTAAGTAATAACTAAGAAGTATGTTACAGAAACCTATAGATGGAAATAACGTTAGAGACAATTTAGTACATAATTATACTTATTACAATTTGTACATACCTATTATTAATAATATAATTTATTTTGAAATTCCCAGCAGAAAGGAAGTATAATATGTAGTAAATACGTTGGTGAATGGAGATTTACGTTAATGATTTCAACCCAGATTGATTTTATGAAAAAAGAATATCAATATTTTTTTTCACATATTTGTATTTAAACAAACTTAACACTACACCGTATAAATATTTAAATTACAATCTGGTCATTTTCATGGGTTAGGATTCAGAACTGTCTAGTTTTTATTAAGTCGTTTCAATATTACATTGCATAATTTAAAAAAAAAAGAGCTGATAAAGCTGGGTATGGGTGCGGCCACTGTTGTAAGTTGGTAGTAGGGAGGTGGGATACATAAAGTTATTTAATTTATACCTGTAGCCAACGATAAACTATTGATAACGAAACGCGATTCAGAGTGAAGTTCGGGTATACATGTCACCTTTCATAAAAGGTGGTATGGTCTATACTTCGGAGCAAGTTTTCTGGTAGTAAAGTTGTTAACAAACAGAAAACGTAAAAAAAAAATATTGTGGCCTTTCAAAACATGTATAACCGACCTTCGCTACGAATCGTTTTTCGTTATCCATGATTACAGTTCAAAATAAATAGTTCAACCTAACCTCCGTGGAGAAAGTGAAGGAAGAAACCTAACCTAACCTAACCTATCCATCTACAACAGTGGCCGCTCCCGACCCCAGTATCAGCTATTTTTTCTATCAGACGATAGTTATCTAAGTGACTAAATACATATTTTAAGTTTATTTCGCATGAAGTATTTAATATTTATTCAATGTTTTCATTATTTTAGATGTTGAGTGGAGAAATATATGTCATATTATGGTAAAATAATTGCATATATACATTACATACTTTCTTTAATAATATATCTACGAGGTGTGGCTATTAAATAACGAGACTGCTCGCCTAGAGGGCGTCCTAGATGGGTAGTGAAAAAAACAAGTAATGCGTTGGGTATCTAGATATCTTATCTATACACGTACCAAAACACGTTTTCGTCACTATTATAGTATTTGTGCAGTAGTGGTTTGAAACGTGTTTTTTTCTCGTGCCGAAAACCATGTGTGACGAAAAACATGAGCAACGGATAAACGTAAAATTTTCTCGTTAAACTAAAAAAAACTCCAACTGAGTGCTATAAGTTGTTAAAAGAGGCCTATAGTGAGGATTTCCTATCTCGGGCGCGTGTTTTTGAGTGGCATNCGATATCAACGGCATCGTGATGACTGAATGGGTTCCAGAGGGTCAAACTGTGAACCAACATTACTATTTGACAGTTTTGGCAACATTGCGCGAATGAGTTCGTAAGAAACGGTCGATATTGTGGAAAAACAAGTCGTGGATCTTGCACCAGGATAACGCACCTGCCCATAACGCGCTGTCTGTGAAGCGTTATTTGGCCGCTTAAGGCACTCCAGTACTCGAACACGCGTCTTACTCACCCGACTTGGCACCCTGCGACTTTTACTTGATTCCGAAGATAAAGTCTGCCTTAAAAGGAATCCGGTTTGAGTCGATGGAAGAGGTGAAACAAAAATCGGCGGAACTCCTGAATGGTCTTACGAAAACAGACTTCCAGCACTGCCTCGAGCAATTGAAGAAACGAATGAAAAGGTGTGTGGCGAGGGGAGGGGAGTATATTTGAGCATTTGAATGTAGAATAATTTTTATAATAAAACACTTTTTCGTAACCACTCGTTTTTAATAGCCACACCTCGTATTTCCCGTTTTCTCTACGTTTTTCCCCATATTTTTCCTAGTTTTTCTCATTTATTATGAAAATAGCTGGGAAAATTAAAAAATTGTCTTCAAATATCACTCCAACCAGATTTCCTTTCAGAAAAAGTGTTATAATTGAAAATCTGAGCAAAATTGCTAGTAAAAAGGTTGTTCACAAATAAAAAATAATTAAATAAACATCATTGTAAAACCAATATATTTCTCGCTCCGCTCAGAATCTAAAATACTATAGGTATAGTTTACTATACATATAGGTACTAGTTTGAGATTAATATCTTACGTATGGATACCAAATTTTAAATCATCAATCATGTAACTAAAAACATGTCAATCATTTTTTTTTAAACGGACGTTAATAAGACAATATCAATCATTAATAATATTTCATAGTAAATACAAATAAAATAAATGATAATAAAAATTGAACATTTTTAGTACCATGAATAAGGCACTGTTCTAGGTGGGTAGGTTACAATATAGGTTATAATATACAGCATGATTTAGTTTATTTATTGTATTCAAAGATAAATCATTACGAACGACTAATGATTCTGGGTGGTTTAGTATTCGTAATTTTCTCTTTTTTACCAAGAAAGCCTTAAAAAATAGGTAAAAATAACAAAAAATTGACTTTTGAAATGAAATGTTGAAAATGTTGACAAATTGTTCAAATAAATTATCACAGGTCGGAAATTTCGTGCAAAATCTGTGAATTTGTATTGACCGAAGAAAACACATTTTTGTAAAACTAACGGTCTTTTCGTTATATTATATACTTTTTGACTTAGGGTTTTATATTCTGTGATATTATCACCACTGAGTCTAATATTCTATAGTGCTTACAAGTTAAAGGTCGAATAAAATAAATGTCGATCGATGCATAACAAATATACTAACTTCATAAGTGTATATGAACCGATAACTGCACACAATTACGTCATCACTGGATTTGTAATAAGTTGTATGTGTTTTCACTAATTCGGTTATATTATTTGTACTTATTCACTTATATTATTTATTATGCATTAACGTAGGCAAACAAAATTTACATTTTAAATGTGATTTAATTTTTGTGAACAATTTTTAACATCTTTAAAACCGTGTAAGCTACGGTACAAATTAGTACAAATAAAAGAATTTTGCTAAATTATATTACTATAAGCACTGTGTTAAATAAATATTCATTTTATATGGTAACTCAAACGTTTTCAAAAGTATTCATTCGAAATAATAATTATATTAGAACTATATAATTATAATTTATAAGATTTAAAGAAATAGAATTAGATAATTTTTCACATTTTAGATTCTGAGTGTAGCGAAGAAGCTATTAATTATTTAGTTTTATCAACGTGTTTTTTTTTTTCACGAGTCTTATTTAGTCAGTAAACAAACTTAGATTTGTCCATGCTGTACGCATGTTTTTCCACCTTTTAGTAATTTATTTAAATAATTTTTTTTTAAATTTCTTATTGTAGATTCGAAGCGTACCAATATGGGATCTATAGATGTTACTATAATTTGTGTTTTTTTTTTTTTTTTTGGTGTCTGAACAACTTTTTAAAGAGAAATCATGCTTCAATAAATCAAGTGTAGCAGCTTTTCTGAAAGGAAATTTTATCTAATTGGACTAATTGGGAGGTAATTTTTTTATTGAATGGGTTTCATAATATTTGTGAAAAATCAGACAACAAAAACGGCAAATATTTACGATGTACTGTGGCGTTACTGATTTTATTTTTCATAATTTTTAGATATTATTATAATTTTCATGATGTTTTCTACCAGAAATATTGCTCCAATCGAAAAACGACAAAAGAATTTTTTGTTGTATTCTTAATCTTGATGGCAAATAAGAAAATCGTTTCTTTGATATCTCTGTAATTTTTTTTATAACTAAGAAATATAACTTACAAAATTAATGTGTTTATTGTTTTCAATTTTATTATAATTCGATTTAAAATATTCGTAGAGACTTGAAAGTTTGATAGAAAATATTTGCCTTTTCTATAAATAGTCAAATTTTCAAACATTTAAGCCATTTTTGAGCTATGTATAGACATTTTAATTTTGTAAGTTTTTTCGTAATTTTTATTTGGTAGGTATTTTATGGATACAATCGTTATAATCATAATCATATCAGGTACATCATACAAATATTTGTTTACAATAAATTTTTTCTGGGTAAAATGCGTTGATTGTTTTCATAAAGATACTTAAAAAATGTGGAAATTCTGCCCAATAATACTTTCGTTAAATATTTGTTGAATTTCTCAACGGGTCATCCGAAAGATTTAATCGTTTTTCTCAAATAACCCTTTGTCAGTTATGTAGTAAAATTGCTCCCAATATTATTCACATTGCACCTTAAGAAATGCGCAAAATTATTTTAATAATTGTTTAGATTCCCTAAATCTTTTGAAAAATTAAAACAAAAAAGTTTTATTTCTAGTTTATAGGGTACCTTAAATTTTGGATTGTTTTTTTTTTTTTGAAATTATTACCACGTTATAATTTATAAAATAGTATTTCTAAAAAATTATTTTGATATCATTTTTAGTATGAAAAAAAAAACAGTTTTTGAAAGTTTTGAATTTGTTTAGTGTAATTAGTAAAGTTAGAAAATATTCAAACATTTTTGAATTTAGTGCCTTAAAACATACATTTTCAAAACAAAAATTGTCAAAAAAAAAAAGTGCCCTATTAAGAAGCAATGCTCCCAAATATAAAGTTACATTGGTTTTAATTTCATTTATTTCTGGGTTACCATTTAACTACAAAGGGAAAAACACTAATATAATACCAGTTAAACTTACTAGTTTACTGAGTTTCGCTTAGAATAGTATTTTTGATTTACCGTTGATTTCAATAGATTTACTAACTAAATTAATAGATTATGTTATTCCTTCCAAACGCCCTACCTACAACAGTGGCATGGCCATGGTGCAAAGTATTTTTTATTTTTTTTTTGTATTTAGCTATACGTATAATATTAATATTTTATTTGTTAAAATATAATCAGCGTACAATTTAAATAAGTTTGATTTGATTAAATATATACGTATTTCATAGGGAAAATCCTGAAAAAACATTACCATTAATATTAATAAAAACATTAAACTGAATTTTAAAAATAATTTGTATTTATCTAAATTGTTTGAAAAATTGTCTAATCTATGGTTACAATAAATGGAAAAACAAAATATTATTTTCTGAACATGCTTTAAGTGCGCAAAAATAAATACTAAAGTTCCATACATAATTGCATGCGTAATTTGCATTTACTTTGTTGGTGCATTCAATCGTATAATAATGTGATATAACGTGACAAAAATCATTATGTATACAAACGATAAAATATTACAAATCTGAATTATTATTGTTATTATAGTACATTTAATAAAAAATAATTTCGTTGTGGGAAATTTGTTTCGCTTCACTCACCTGCACGATGCAAGATGGATTATGGCATATTATTATTTTAAATTGAACACTTCAATACTATCGATACAATTAATCTATATCGATTATAAATTTACTGCAATAGCGTACAAATGGGGTTATATCAAGTCATATAGCATGTGTTCTCCAGAGGGATGGGTTTAGATTTCTGAATAATTAGTGTCACATGTAAAGCTTAAAGCGAGCTTAAAAATATTAAAAAAAAAGATGAGTATATTTGGATACTTTTAATAACTACATGACGCGTACTTTCAAAATTTTTCTATGTGCTATATATCAAAATTTGCGATCACAATAATTATACACAATCATTTTTATATAGATTTTCAAATTATTTTTTAAACCGATATGACTCTATAAAACTAATTTAGTATTATCCAATTTCTCGGGGATCAATACGCGTGCCAGAAAAAGTGACATATAACAAAACAATAAAATATTATTACAATATTGTAAAATTTGTTGACACAAGCTTGACAATGACAATTTTATCAATCATTTATAAAGTATACAAGTATTACACAGGTGTTTCACTCAAATTGTAACACGCAATATTTCAGGCTCAGATGCACTCACATTGAAATGGTTTTTTTTTTAAGGAAAATCATATAAATACACATAAAATATTATCACTTCAACATTCATTAGGTAGTATTAGAGTAGTAGAGTAAGGCATTAGGCAGTTCAGGTTTAGATTAGCCTAGAGCCACTGGTTCGAATTCTTTCCATGGCTGTGGCCGTACAAAAATATTTACATTTTAATATAATATAATATTTAAAAAAATTACTTATGAAATGGTTTAATAAATTTTTTCAAACAAAAATTAAACATTTTATTGCAATCAAAAAGTGGCCATTAAAACATCATTTTCAAATGGTTTAAAAAAATTACTGTAACGTTAATATAATTTCATACAAATATTTTTAAAATATTTATATTCTTGTAGGATTATGCTATATTTAAGCGCAAAAAAGTTTTTTCTACATTTTTTTGCATAATCATAATTTTTAATTATTAAACCATCTATCTAAATAAGATTATAAAAAAAAAATGTTTCTCAATTGGTCAGACAAACTTTTATGAGTATAAAATCATAAGGATAGATTTAATATATTTATAAAATTACGCATATTCAATAAACACGTTATAAATATTTTTAAATATCAAAGCAAAATTGTTTTTCGATCAACTTTAGATGGTTGTAACTGAAATATTTTCTATACCTAATGGAAAAAAATAAAGAACTGATATTGGGGACAGGTGATGCAGCCACTGTTATAGAGAGGTAGTTGGAAAGGTGAGATACATTAAGTTATTTAATTACTGTTATTCAATGCCTGTAAGATTGTAATCAACGATAAACCTTTACGAAAAACGATTCAGAGCAAAGCATACATGTCTTAAAAGGTCGTAATAATTATTATTTTCATGAAAATTTGATTTATAAAAAAAAAATGGCCTAGGATAATGAGGACAGGTGAAGCCACTGTAATAGATAATTAAATATATATCTGTAAGCAACGATTAACCATTGCTGACGAAAAAACGATTATGAGTGGAATTCGGTTGATAGTGGCGATTTATCAACAACATAAATGTCATATGGTCAAATAATTACATATGCATTATATATTTTCTTTAAAAATATTTTTTTAATATTGTATTTATTTTCCTGTTTTTTTACGGTTTTCCCGATTTTTCCCATTTGTTGGAAAAACTCCTGAGAAAATCAAAAAATTACCTTTCTAAAGTACCTTCCAAGTTAAATTTTCTGTTAGAAAAAGTGGTGTCATTGTAAATCAAAGCAAAATTGCTAGTAGAGAAGTTGAGAAAAAAAAATATTACAAAAATAAACATAATTGTAAAACCAATACATTCCTCGGTCCCCTTAGAGTCCAAAGATTTACAACATTACACTCAATTTTTTTACCACTAATTACGACTTATAACTGAATTGAACTAAAGTCATATTTACAATAAATATAATTTTTATTTAAAATAAAAAAAATGTCTTATTTGGTTTTCCTAATTATTATGAAAAATACTTTAGACAAAAAGCGACTCTCTTACAGTGGCTAATGGCTATATATTAAAAGGAACAACATTGATATCATATCAGAAAATAAAAGTTGCAAAAATTTAAAAACAATTACATCGGTAACACCGCACCATACCGAAAATATTTGCCGTTTTACCTATAATTTTCTTTCATGGTTTTCCCAATTATTCCGAAAACCCCATAAAAAATCAAAAATTACTCTCTAATGCACCAACTAAAAAAAATATCCTTTTAAAAAAGGTACTATACTCTATTTCGAAGCAAGATTTTTTACATCATAGTGAAACCAATTAACTTTCGCTACAATCCGAAACAAAAAAACAACAAAAACACTTCGCTTACACCTACGTATAAAAAAAAAAAAACCATTAGTTATTGCATATATTGTAAATGTTGAGCATTATAAAGTTGTGATATCATTTTTGGTGATTGTCTAAGGAAAATTGTCGATTTACTTGACGAAATCAAATAAAATTTCCTAAACGTATGTCCTAAACAGCTATTATAGCAAATACAGAGGAAAGTTATACAATTTACTTGTTATTTTATTATTATAATGCTGTATAAATATGTTTAAATCAATAAATAAATACTTAAAATACTTTACATCTTCTTAAATACTGTTATGACATCTGTTTAGGAAATTTTATTTGCTCTCGCTAAGTAAACCGAAAATTTCACTTAGCATCACAACTTTATGATGCTGAACACTTACGAGATACATAATAACTGGTTATTTTTTTTTTTACACGTAGCTGCAGGCGAAGTGTTTTTGTTGCGTAATATAGATTTTAGAAGATTTCTGGCATTTATAAATAATTGTTTAGTTTTTCTCGTTTGATCAACATTAATTGTATATTAAACGAATATTCACCGGCACCACTAAATCCAAAATCAACTGTCGGGTGCGGCGAAATCACCATCATTCGCTTGGCCGGTGCGCACGTCCGCGTCCCTCACCCTACATAGATTATGTCAGACAGAGTCGCGCGTAGGGGTTGCGTGAGGTGCTCACTGGTCGTGCACCGGGCGCTTTTATGGCCGCGGGGGCGCCAAACAAACACCAGAGGCGTCTGTTTTCGGTGTCTGCTCTCGGCTGAATGAAAATTCCGTTAACATTTTAACAGTACCGTTATTGTTGAATATTTTCACACAATGAACGCGTACGAGTGAACGGCGGTGAGACGATCGTTTTTTTTTTTTTTCTCCGTTTCGCTTTTCGGTAAATATTGTTTTGTCACCCGGGCGTCGATTTTGCTAGGCACGGCACTGAGGTCAGGTATGACTGAATATTACTATGCATAGTTATTTATCGTAGTCACATACAACAATACGCGACGGTATTTAAGGCTGTCCCCCGGCGACCACGGTGCTATTATAATATTTCAACAGCCGGCACCTGATGCACGCGGGCCGATTGAATCGTATTAAACGGATTTAGTATGATTGTACTCGGCGGTAATAGTGTGTTTAATAATGTTATTATTCCGGAACGTCCGAGACGGCGGCCGCGGCGGCTGTGCGGCTCGCAATAAATTGTGTACGGCCGAGAATCGCGGGTCCCCACTACACAACAGCGTTAATAATAATAATAATAATAATAATAATAATAATAGTATCGGATACGACGGGAAAGACGTTTCCAAAACAAATTGCTCGGCTAGGTCACGCACGGCGCGCGTATAAACGGATCCTGTCAATTTCTTCGGTCGTCCGCACATTATTATTATTATTGTGCTCGCGTCACTGTTTGTCGCCGGACCGCCGCCGCCGCCGTAAGAATCCCGTCAAGTCTCCGAAGTCCGAACGTCGTCGCGCCGGACATGCTGGCTTGCTGAGAACCGTCCCGCCGCACTTTACCAGTGAGCGCACGTATTTTTTTTTTTTTTTTTTATTATTGCTGCAACACATTACAATTTAATATTACGTATTTTACCATCGTGTATGCAATTACGAATTTTCGCTATTATTCAACAGCATGCAAGTTGAATATACATTATATTCTGCTGCGGTGTAGTTCTAAGAAAAAAAAAAAAAAAAAAAAAAAAAACTATCGGTACTACTAGGGTTTACTGCGAGAAATACGCGAGCGGCTCAAAACGACATTTTTTCCAAAGGGCACAAGCAATTTGTTATCGATATCGTTACTGGATAATCGCTTAGTTTGAGATGTTCGAAACGACGTAAACTAATTAATCAAAAATATTAAATTCGTACAATTTATTAACTTAATCACTCACTTGATAATTAACTATCTGTACATTTTTCTTAATGGAATTAGAAGTTGTGATTGCGTTAACTATTCCGGACCTTTCGTCATTGGCCAGAATACGATTGACTATCCGACTATTTACATATTGTTCAGGATTTCATTAACTTAAGGTTGGACCATTTACATGTATAAACATTAAATTAAAGTTGAAAGGTACACGGCCGGGAATTCAAAACAAAACCGGGTACACGTATGACATTTTATGGGTGTATGCATGTTTTGAAAAATGAGAAGTGGGTATACGGTATTCACCCTCCATTGCTTATACCCCCGTTGTAATCCTTCCGTCCATAGATTTTAGTATACAGTTACGGTTGTTGATTTAGTTAATAAACAGATAGATATAATTCGTGGAATTATTATTATTATCCTAATAACATTATAAAATTGGTCTACATGTTATTCCCAATCTAGAGCTATTCCCATATGTGCAAAATGTCTGTCCAATCCGTTCAATAGTTTTAGCGTGAAGGGATAAAAAACATCCATCGAAACAAATTTTCATATTTATAATATTAAGTAGAAAGTCAAAAACGTTTTCTTAACGTATATTTTGTAATAAAATATAGTAAGTACATTTCCACATGCAAATATTATAATTGGACTACCTGTAACATATCATTGATGGATATAGGTAACTAAAGTAAAAGTGCTCTGTATAATAACTGGACAACTTCAATTTTCGGCCAGTTTCACATTTTTATTATTATAATAATTTAAATACAGAGAAAATTATTTTTGTATTTTCCACGTACCAATGAGACAAGTCCTCATTATCCTATTGAAAGTTGTAACGTGATCATAACAAAATTCTGATTTTAAAAAATAAAAATAAATTTAAATTGTTTCAGGTCATAGGGTAAAGTAATTTAGTTCAATGATATTTCTTTAAACGTTTGGAACGGACATATTTATATTGCTATTTGCCGGCAAACTGCGAAGTTACGTCGAAATGTTACATGTGGTATTATACTATTGTCGTTTGTCGTACGGTCCGTTGAGTGCATGATATACGTATACATCAACAGTTTGTATAACCAACGCCTAAAGAAATATCACGAGAATTACCTATACGACGGAAATAACTTACTTTATCCTATAAAAATAGCTCACATCTCGAAAATATAGTAAAAATCAAATAGTAAAACTGCATCTTTATTTTCGCAGTGAATTAACTTTAAATTTAGTTTTAGTACCTATTTAACTATTCGATATTTTAAAAAACCTTTTTTTTTTTTTTGTTCTCTAAACATTTTAAAAAATACAACTTTTTTTGTCATAGCCCTGCTGATTATAGTCTCAGTGTACTGACTATGTGACTCAGTGTACAGTATATTTAGTATAGACTATAGACTGCAGTATATAATATAATCAGTGTTGTAGTGTTGTATTTTACGGGAGAATATATTAGATATCTCCCCCTAGCACCTTGACCAATTTTTTAATCTATATTAAATGACTTCCTACACAGCATATTATTTAAATTCAAAATTCTATTTGGTCGTGAAATCTAAAAATGTTTAATTATCCGCATATATCAAAGCGCTTTATTATTATCGAATGGCGTACGATCAGTGTGCATAGTGAATATACGTCTTATCATTTTCATTACATACATTGCAAACAAAAATGTATTTTAAATCATTAAATTCCGTTTCGGCTAATTCTTTTTTCTTTGTAATCTTTACACGTTTACAAAATTATGATACATTTTTAAATTAATTATAGTATTATCATTTATCTCTCGTCTTCGTAAAACACTAAATACGCCAATAGTAATATATTAACCGCGTTATGAAACGATATAAATTATATAAATTACCGGCATATCTGTATCGCCGTATGACGCGGCCACGGAAAACTATATCGAAAATGCACGCCGTCGTCGTCTTCGTCAGTTCGAATTCTCGTCAAGTTCAAGGTGAACGAAAACGAAAATTCGAAAAAACCGTCGTGATATACTGTCGACAGTTAATGATTCCGGTATATTATTATAATTTATAAGAAGGTACCTGTAGGTATAGGTATACGGTTCGGACGTGTTTTCACTTTGTGACGTATACGAACAATATCCACACTCTCTATTTCCCATGTTATTATGTCGGTTTTCAGTTTTTCAGGTTTTCAGGTAACCATGTCACGTGTCTGATTATTTTTACATGAAAATATATTTCATAAATAAATAGACTCGTTATTTTTTTTTTTTTCATTTTTCGTCAGTTCGGGTTTTTATAGGTACGTCTATTCCAGTGTCGTATTTAGGATTTTGCCAAAGAAGGATGTATTGTATTTGTACCATATTGTATAACGTGTACCCACGCAGGCTAAAAAAAAAAAAATGAAAAAAAAAATATTTAATTCATATTGCAGTATTGTGCGTAATTTATTATTCAATTTGTCCTAAAATTATCATTGAAATCGAATAACAATAATAGGTATAATAGTTACGTCCGTAAAATTATTATTAATTAATTTACTACTATTTTGGTACTATAATAATCTAACCTTCATACTTCATGAATGGTTCGGATATATTGTAATAATGTTTCGTTTTTAACGAGAAAATGTTAACGTTTCCTCGATATTATATTAACAATTATATCTATATTAAAGATATTAGGGCACACGTTGAATTGTCGATTCTTCCGGCTAAAGAGTAAACGAATTTAAATTTGAAAAATAAATAGTTCCGTAAATACACGAGTACACAGTATGTGTTATATAGATGTATAGGTATATTGAAATAAAAGTTTAGGAGAGATATTATGTCTCCCTAATTCCCCTCGTCCCTCCTCCTCCCCTCCCCCCGTAAATACGCCACTGCAGGTCACGTCGCATCCGTTTCGGCGAGGGGTTTTCTCGAGGGCCACCGACATAACCGCGGCGGTCGCGGTCGTTGTTGAGTTGTTAAACCGACACCGATCTCATGTTATAATATTATAATAATAATAACATCGCGGGACGAGAAATCGTTGTGTCCGCTAGATCTAATTGAACGTTGCAGGTCGCGATGGCCGATGCACGTAGCGTATACGTCGTTTTCAGCGACGTGCGCAGGGTGGGAGGGGAGTTTAGGGGTTATATCCTCCCTCCCCCCATTGGCTTAAAAATACAACAAAATATGAGTAGTCTTTTTTCTTTTCTTTTTTTTTTTCAGGATCCGGCTTTTAAAAATTACAAATTCCCCGTAGTCGAGTTGTGTAGAGCGGACGGTTTCACTGTTTGTTCGCGATTTCCCATCTATCACATCCCCTCCCACCATTGAAAATTCCCGGGCACGCCGCCGCCGGCCGTTTCACATGTCTAAATACGTAAACAGCCGGTGCCCGTTATCCGTACGCAATTTCCGGAAAACCGAAAACCGCGGGTTGATTACGTGTACCAGATAAAATAACAATTGATTTTGCGTACGAACCGTGCGTCCGTACGAACAATCGCGTGTTCGGCGGAAAACGAAAATATCGGTCCGCGCGCGTATGGAAACATGCGCCCAAGGCCGTGCAAACATTTTAATAGCGCACGGAGGTGTCGCGCGCGCGTACCGGCACTGCGATGAAAATTTCAATGATGTGTGCGTACACCTATTTAAACGAACCGCAAGGTCTGCATCGCCGCCGCCGCCGCCGCCGGTGCGTTCTATTATATTTTCGTGTTGTACGAGTCTTTTTATTATTTATTTTTTTTATTTTTTTTTTTTTTTCTATCGCGTGTATGCGTGCGTATACGTGTAACAGCGTTAATCCCTTTCATCACAACGTGCACGGAAAATTGAAGTACATAAAGTCTATAGCCCCGATCTTTTATGCGGTATTCATTTACTACACACGCACGCACACACGCGCGCGGGCGTACGTACAGTTTGCACTATTGTTATTGTGGTACATCTAGTCGTCGTCGTCGTCGTTGTTGTTGTTTTTTTTTTTTTTTCATTATTATTATTCGTTTATTATGGATTTTTTTTTTTTTTTATCAAAATAATATATACAATATTGTATGCGTGTAATACGTACTCGTGCTAAACCTTGGAAAAAACTCGAAATTCGGTGAATTAATTCGGCGATCGAAAATAATGTAATAATGATTTTAAGGTTTCTTATTATTATTTTGTCGCGCGCGTAAAATTCGCGACGAGTCACACACACATTACGCGCGTACCGCATAATATCACTAATAACGAGACAAAGTCAAATGTTTGATGTAAAACATTGCGTAGCACTGTCGCGCTCTATAGTCGCACGCTGTAAACGTCCGGTTTCAACAAGTATGTGTGTGTGTGTGCGTGTGTGTGTGCGCGCGCGATGCGCCTGTAAAACAACCGATAAATAAGACAAATTATCATATCATACACCAACATTTGTTCAATACAGTTAATAATCGTCGTTAACTAACGTGCCCGCGGTTTTCCTCGATAAATCCATCAAGGACAACATTGTGTTGATACTTCTCGCGGGCCGCACGTAACACATATAAATATAGTTTTTAAACGGATACTGATATTTTAGCAGTGTATAACAAGGTTCATATCCAGTAAGTACCCTCAATAAAAAAAACCTCTGTAATCATCATTATTATTCGTTAATAGATGTCGAATATTATCATGCCGATATGAATATATTTCATATCTACATATAATACCGTATATTTTTTTTAAATATTTCACTTATTTCCAAATCGTTTATTGTGAGTAATCATAAATAATCGTGTATACAAACAAGACATTGCATAGCATACAGAAATATATGAAATAGTGAATAAGGACATAATATAATGATATGACGCTGACGCATTCTTTTTAGAGCTCAGATTTCATTATTTAAGTTTACAACTGTTTAGCATAATATTTCAATGTACAATATTTAGTTATTCGAAACTTTTTAGCTGATGGGTGATACGTTTTACAGAAAATAATGTTTCATTTTTTAATGGTTGCGATAATAATAGATAAATAATGCTATTTTAAAATCAAAACAATAAAATAGGTAAGTAAAATAGGTTACCTATTAAACGAATTAGGTATGCGATTTTGTCCGTACGTAAACCATGTGTATTTGTTTATTTAATTGGTCTACTTGTGTCGTTTAAAAATGATATTTGACCGAGACGCATAAGGCGGTAAACCATTGGTACGCGAAATAAATTGTAATAAAGTCCAACCATGTATGTTTCGATCTGAATGATAGACGTGATGCAGTATTAAATGTAAAGAATTTACGTAATAGAACACCATAGGACTAATAAATAATAGGTGTAGGATAAGAATATAATAAGTTTGGTTGCATTGTTTTATTATAATATATACGTATAATACGTTCTTACTTTCACAATATAATACAATAAAACACTCAGAGCTATCAGCTGGGAGGCAACGTGATCGTTATTGAAATTTGGTTTTTATAATAATAATTGTGCTTAAAAAATATATATGACATTTTATTTAGAAATCAAATACGTGAGTACTCTGGTACTCTAATAACATACATGTCTTTTAGGATGAAATCGGTATTTTCTTCTTTTTTGGTAACTTATGATGAATCTTGTGTTAAATTTTCAAGCATCTCTGCTTGATCAAAACAATTGTAGATCGACCCAAAACCAAATAAAAACTAGACAATTTCAAATGTCTTTAAGCATCTCAAAAACCATCAGAATGATAACACGTCTAAAAAAAGACGGACATACTTCACACGATGGGCGAACCAATGTTGTAGGTGAGAAGTTGGGAATGTGGAATATAGATGGGACTTTAATGTCTATCTGTAAGTGACGGTTAACCATTGCTAACGAAAAAGGATTCTGAGCGGGGCTTCGTTATTCATGTTTTAAAAGGTCGTAATATTTACAATTTTCGTCGAAATTTGGTATTAAAACTTTTATAAAAAAAATACTACATTAAACTCAATTTTTTTTTCTACCACAAAATACGGCTTATAATGAACTTTCTATTGAATTTCCAAGCATTTGTGTTTAGTCTAACAATTGTATTCACAGAGTAAGTAACTACCGAATAAAAATGATGTAAAAAAACTCGTAAAATTAAAATGTCTATTAATAGTTCAAAAATGGTTAAAATGTTACCACATCTATAAAACACAAATATATGTGTTGTGTCTAAATTTTCAAGTTTTTACGAATATTTTTTACTGAATCTCAAAAAAAAAAAAACAAAATTGAAAATAATAAATTTAGTAAATTTTCCCGTTTTTCCTACGGTTTTTCCCAATTATTATAAAAACCACTTAAAAATCAGAACAAGATTTCTTATATAAAAGTTATTTACAGATAAAAGAAAAAATAAACGTCATCGTAAAACCAATACATTTCTCGCTCCGTTCAGAATCTAAAAGTATAATATTAAGTATTCTGTGATTATTTCAGATCTCTACGATTACAAAAAATTAAAAACCTATTATTGCCGTAAATTGTCCTAATTTTTCGAAGTGTTTCCGAATTATTAAGAAAACTGCATGGAAAATCAGTGATCAAAAAGGACTCCTTAATAAACCAATTAAATAAAATTAGCTTTCAGAAAACACACTATATATATATTCGTACTTGAAAATTGGATTAAGAATTCTAGAAAAAAATTAGCTGACTGACAAAAAAAAAAGCACATGTCATAGGAAATAAACCAATAAAATTCTTACTACGTTCATAATCTAAAATACTATTAGCTTATTATTATCACCTTTTACTGAACTAAATTTATTTTTGTTTATATACGTTTGCGTAAACGCAAATGATGAATAGAAATTTTGCTCCTTTCACTATTACATTATAAAGATTCGTATACAATAAAAAATATTTCTTATACCTACTTAATAATTACTTTTATTTGATTGTATTTTTTTTCTGAAAATGATGATGTAATCTCAATACGAAAAGAAAAATATCGTGTTTGCCTACGTACATCGTTTTAGATAGGAAAATTACCACATGGGTACATAATAGTAATACAATATTTTTTTTTAATCTAATATACCTATTTAATAAATTTATATGACAATACAATATTATTTTCTTATTAAACAAGTATAAAGTAAATACTGAGAAGAATATGTCATAACGTATTTAACGTAATGTAAACGTACATAGGTACTATAATGGCATTAATACTGAAAAAAATATAATATAAACGTAATTATATTCTTAGCTAATCATATACCTACCTACCTACCTACCTATATTTTAGTGTAATGGATTGACACAAGTTTTATAATTGTTTTTAGGGCTGAGAACAAAACATTTTTATTATAAACAACTTGCGTTTAAAATATGTTTCATAAAAAATATATTCTAATTTAAAAAATTGTTTGATTATATTTTTAAATTTATAGCAGGTAATTTTTGTATAAATAAAGGATACATTCCATATAATTCAATATATTTGTAACAAATTTAATTATCATATCAAAAAATAAGTAATTGCTTTTCTTTTTATTCATTAAAGTTTTATTTTCATATAAAACAATTAAGGTATGACTTCGCTGTATACAACACAAATTTAAAATATTTTGTTATCTAAATTATATGTTAGTATCTTTATAAATATAGGTAAGTCCTCGTGTCTTTTATTACATTTTTGAATTAAAAATATGTAGTTTATTATACTTGTAGTATACTACACACATATTATACTTATTTTCGTATTTATTATAAAATTAAATATCATAAAACGTTCAATATCAAATAAGTACTCAATTTATTTACATTATTTGTTAAGAGGACAGTGATAATTCTGATGCTAATAGATTTTGAATTTAATACATTTATTATTTAAAAAAATCGGAATTATTATCAGCAAAACACATTCTCAAAATAAAGTTTAAAAATTACATCATTACTGCCATAATTTTTATAGTAAAAATTGAAAGTAAAAGTAATTCTCGTCTTATTCGTCTTCAATAATATTTATAAAATCGATTACTGGATACTATTGCTTCCTTAAGCCCCCCCCCCGGTGATCCAACCCTGACTATAATATAGTTAACAAAATTATAATTTAATAATATTTTACTTATTGAAAATACAATTTAATTTAATTTAGATCACTTCAATTTTTTTAGTCTTATAATAAATATTAAATTGATGTTTCTTAATACTAATTAAATGTTCTAATTTTGTTATTATTTATGCGACATACAATTGTAGAGTGCATTCTATTCCTACAGACTATCTAAATCTATAATCTGTATATTACATAACTGTTAACTAATCGGTAAAGGGTAAAGTTATATAACACCTACGCTGTATAATAGTTTAAGTTAACAGTAATCTTATGAGAATAATCGTATCATCCCAACAGACGATGGCAGATTGAACATCGTTGTAAAACGTATTTTAATACGTACGAGTATTGATTAGGTGCCACAATATTGATATTCTAATGATAATAGTAAGTACTAAACGCTCATACCTTGTAAGTAAATATCTAACTGTATACAATCCGGGTAAAAACACTACGCAATTTTCAACTGTCAATACCTATATATTATATGTTTTATTTATTTATACGGCGATAACTCCATTTACACATTGCAAATTTACAATAAAATTAGCAGTTTAACATATAACAATAATTTATCTGAAAATGATATAATATACAAACAATGGCTTGAACATAAATTTTAAATATAATTATTAACATTAACCAAACTATGTAATATAATATAAATCTTATGTAATTCAATAGTGTATTTATGAATAAGTTCTTAAGCTATATATTAAAAGTAGTTTTAACATCTCCTGATTTACAAAACAATTAATCTAAATTAGTGGAACTTCCTAGAGTCATTAATGTATTAACCGGCGGTAATAATAAATAATTAGTTTGAACATGATGGATTAAATAAAAATATTTCTTTATTTCTCGTGTTTTTATTATAAATCCTAAAATTAAATTTGTTAAGATTTGAGGACAGTCTATATTATTATTTAGTAATTTAAATATAAACATGAAATTTAAATAGTTTCTGCGAATTTTTTTAAGTAGATATATTAAAGAAATTTAAAGCGCCATCGTATGAAGAATAAGGAAATCTTTGTACACAGCATTTGAAGAAGATAAATCTTAAAAATGAAATTTAAATTGCTTCTAATGTTTGAGATTTATTATTATTATTAACTGGTGTCCAAATAAGAATAGTGTATTCAAGTTAGGATAGTACAAGTGAGAAATATATATATATATTTTATAGCAATTTGATTATTAAATTCTGAGCGATTTCGTTTTAAAAATCCTAATTTTGATAATGCGGAGTTTCTTAATTTATCAATGTGAAAATTAAAGTTTAGTTTTCTGTCAAAGAAAATACCTGAATCATTTATAATAGTTTTGCGTTCAAACGTAGAATGAAACAATGTATAATTAAAATTCATATTTATATTTCTATACGTAACAGAAATGACATTTATCCATATTAAGTTCAATTCTATTATTAATGCACTATTCTTGAAAACTAAATAAATCTGACTGTAAATGTAACGCATCAAATTCAGAAGTAATTGTTTTAAATATATTTGTGTCATCAGCCGAATAATACGTTAGAATATTTAAATATAGAAGTAATATCGTTTATAAAGAGTAGAAACAAAATTGGTTATAAATGGTCACCCCATGGTACACCTAACTCAACGTTAATTACATGAGCTAGATATCTATTTGCCGTATTTTACTGTTTGTATTCTATTCTCAAGAAAAGAAGATAGCCATGATAAGAGAGGATTATAAATTTTTAATAAGTATATTGTTATCTACGCAGTAAAACGCTTTTTTAAAAGTCGGTTTGTGTATATGACGCGAGTTTGTGAATTTAAAGCAAATGAATCGAAAATATTTTGTTTAAAATTAGCTAAATTATAATCTGCATTGTACAAATTGAATTTGATTTCTTCATTTGAAGTATAATTATTATTGTTCAATTTAATTTTTAAACTTATTTCTAATGGAGGATGGTAAACGACTACTTTAACAATAGGGAAGGAATTTAATGAAACAGAAGTTTCTCGTTTCACAGAATGATGATAGTTATATTACATTGAAAAAACAAATTCAATAATTGAAATTTTAACTTTACCTTGTAAAACATTTTACAGTGCTTTAATGTTTTGTTTATACAGAAGAATTTAAAAAAAACTTTTGTAGACATTGTATATTATAAATTAAATAATAAACTCACAAAGTTACAACAATTAAAAGAAATTATTACGTAGGTGTTATTATTATTGTTATTATTGAACACCTACAACCTACCTAACAGCATTGACCTAACAGTTTAAAGTGTAAATTTTAATTGTGGTATATTATTAATGGTTTTACAAATTGTCATGATAAGTAATCTGTTAAGATATATAATTTAATCGGTTTTGAAACTTCAGTACCCGGGTGAAATATTATTAATACTCAACGTCCTCGTATTAAAATAATATTAAAAACGATTTGTTAGTCATTGTGCTTAATTTTTGGGCAGTGTAATAAAATGCATAACGTACACAATGTACAATGCATGTATGATATAAACTATTCACTTATACTGTATAAACAATAATTAAGATTAATTATTTATAAACTTTAATAAAATATGATTATTATTATATCCTATAATACTTAAACATAAAAAATGAGTAAAATATTACTTGCACATTTAAAATATTCAATCAAAATCAAAATTGAAAACCGGATACTTAAATTTATATCTACAAGACGGTATAACTACGAATATTATCTGGTACCAACCAAAAGGATTTAAAAATAAAGTGCACCCCACCTCAAATATTATCATATGCATATGCCTGCTTAGTACTCAGTAAAATAAAGTAAACAGTGTCTGATTACCTATGTATTATCTAATAGGTATAAAATAATTTATTTTATGTAAAACTAATTGGAATTTTTAAAATTGCGTTAAAAATGTCACAGTGACAATAGGTAAAGCGTCCTCTCGCACTTCAAATACCTAAACTAAAGGGAACTGATAATTTTACCTTAAATAAAAAGGGATACTTCGTTCCCCTCCACTCCCATATTAACCACTAATGTATTAACATTAATTAACGAAATCTTTTAGATTTTATATTCTAAGCGCAGTGATGAATTAATTGGTTTTAGTGTTTTACAATGATACGTGCTTTTTGTTTGTATTAGTTAACAATTATTATACCCAAAAACTTACATCGATCATCAACTAAACAAATGATATCTGATAGCAAATTGTATGTAATTGGTGCACTGAGGAAGTCATTTTTAGTTAATTTCCTAATAATCAGGAAAAACTGAGAAAAAACGCCGGGGACGGAAATATTTATACAATAAAGGTTTCTATTATTTGATTAACTGAACTTTCCTCTTAATTGGTTTTCGTTTGTAATCTTTGATCATAGTGTACATATGAGACCCATAAATCACACTAGGTATTTATCCTACCTTCCAAACTTCCCTTCTACAACAGTTGCCTATCAATAGTGTGAAGTATGTCAGATTGTTGGTTTTTGTCTAGCTTTGAAAATGTGTAACGATATTGATCATTCAATTTTTATCTTTTACAGTGACAGAAGATACAAAAAAAGAAAATACGGATGTTAGCTGCGAAAGTAAAGAACATAACACTAATAAAATGTCGGCCGTCACCAAAATTGGTGACCCAGTACAAAACGCTTTGGGAGATTTCGGATGGTGGCAGTTTTGGATAACTTTCGCCCTGTCTCTGTTGAAGTTCCCGATCGCCTGGCACCAATTAGCCATTATATTTTTGGGGGCTAAGTCGTCTTTCCAGTGTGACGTCGACAACAAAACCGCTCTTTTAAACAATACTGACAGATGCAGTTTCCGTGATCCACTAACACACAATATTGAACCATGTCAAAAGTTCATCTACGACAGATCTATATTTCATGAGACTATAATCACAGAGGTTAGCACACACGCACACAAATAAATACATAGCGACAAGCTGTTGTTTATGTGTTTCCTTTAAGTGTATACCATACATACTCGGCTATTTGAAGGAAAAAACCGTTGCAATAATCTTCTTATTACAACGGTTTTTCACAGTTTTTATATTATTATCATCTTTTTAGATTTGGAACGGAGCAAGGGACGTATTAGTTTTATAATGATGTAGATATTTTTTTTTTTTTCTATGAAAAACTTTTCTACAAGAAATTTTCCTCCAATTTTCAAATATAGCACTTTTTTTGAAAGGAAATCTAGCTGGGGCAGTATTTTAGGAAGGTAATATTTTAATATTCCCAACTTTTTTCATAATAAATGGAAAAATCTGGAAAAACATCGGAAAACTGGAAAATAGGTACAATATTAAACAAATATTATTAAAGAAAATATATAATTCATATTTAATTATTTTACTATATTATAACATAATATATTGTTGAAAAAGCAACACTATTAACCGAAATCCGTTCAGAATCGTTTTTAGTTTGCAATTGTTAATTATTGCGTACAGATATACATTCAATTTCCTTTCTACCTTCCCAATTCTCACCCACAACAGTGACCCATCCACGTGCGAAGTATGTCCGTATTCTTTTTGTTCATTTTTTTTTTTGGTTTTATTATGCATTTCAGTGGGACTTGGTATGTGGCAGGTTTCAACTGGCCAACATTTCACAGTCGGTGTTTATGTTTGGAGTGCTAATTGGAAACGTGTTGTTCGGTATGTTTTCTGACAAGTACGTACATTATGTAATTTCCATAATTTACTGGTTCGTGACTACAGCAACTAACGAAACTATGACGTTCAATTTTATGCAACTTTGGATACAATTTATAAATCCGTGGGACTGCTTCTATTTTAAATCTCGACCAGAAAATGTAACGATATATATATATATATATATATATAGATAATAGTTAACTTAAACGGTTAAATAAACGGTTGATGGCAGGTAGGAATACGATGTATACGATACATTTTGTATAAAGGTATAGCGGAGCAGTAATTATATATTTCACAAATATTTACACAAAACAACTTATATAATTATTGAAATCAACTTTATAGATTATTGAAAGTAAATTATATTTTGAACAAATCGTTTTTCAAATAGAAAAGTATGAACAGATTATTAAAAAAATAATAAAATAAAATAAAATACTGGCCATATTAAAAATGAAGCAGTCCCACGGATTTATAAATCGTATCCAAAGTTGCATAATAAAATTGAACGTCATAGTTTCGTTGCCTTAAATGAGTATTTTAGAGTTGCTGCATTAGTATGCTTGTGAACAACACCATCTTAATGTACTTTAAAATTTGTTCAATAATGATATAATTAATATTTTTAATATTTGTTTATAGATTTGGTAGGAAAATACCAATGATGTTCGCTATTGTGTTATTACTTGTTGCCGGAGTGGGTACGTCATTAGCTCCATGGTATGCATTGTTCCTACCACTTAGATTCTTGACCGCATTGGCCATTGGAGGTCTAATGATTAGTAGCTTCGTTTTGAGTAAGTATTTTAGCTGCAATTTTTGTAATTTATTGAATCATTTCCTGTTGTAAAAACTAGTGTACCTACTTAAAACTCCACTGTTTACCTACCAAAATTCAATTTTATAAAATTAATATCTATTACATGAACGCAAATTACGAAATATATCTATAATAATTGTAATAATGATTTTTAAATATAGGTATTAAACAATATTATTCATAGATAATACGAGTAATATAAACATAAATATAGTGCACATTCGATTTTAATTTCATTTAAATTAAATGCAAAACAACCTTGAATATGCAGAAAAACATTTTGTTTGAGTAATTGACCATAAATACAGAAAAATAATGGCAAATAATTTAGTGGTAAACCACTATTCGTACCACATCCGAGCAGAACCTATCTATATACAATAATAATTTATACTTAAATTCCGTAAAAGTAAAACTATAATTATCTAAAATATCTATATACAGTGGGTTAAACCTAGGAATTATTTTAACTTTTTTAGTAATTTTATGGCGAGGTAAAAATAAATAAATGCATTCAACTCTGAAATATATTTTATGTATATTTTTTATAATTTTTTGATTAATCATTTGAAGGTTTTAAAAAATAATAATGAATCGTTAATTTTGAATAACTGATTTAAGCGTTATAATCATCATTATAATAAATTGATGTTTTAAAAATCTCACTGTTTGTATAGGCACGTCATGTCATATACTTTAATAATGTGTATAATTAATATAAATTATAAGTATGTTTAATATAACATTATACATAACTTTCATATAAAACAGTAAGAGTAACATTATCCATATCCTATACTTAGGCTATCAAGAGCGGTGAGCCATCCATCACCTATACTTCTATAGGCCTTAATAGTCTGTGGTCTTAATATGCGATTATAAATATTTATGACTGATATACAGTGGTATAGGTATTATAAAATAAACATTATTGTTATTTAAAAATTATGTTTTATCTGTTTAAACTTAAAACTTTAAAGTGATAAAGATCATTCGCAATCGAGTGTGTAATTTGCATTATATCCATGCCTAAAGAATAATACTTAATAGTTCCGAAAAATACAAAAATAGTAAATACCCAATTAAGATAATTAATCGTATACACTGATTTTCTTAAACAAAAAATTTGAATTCTCGCCGTTTTAGATTCTGAACGCAGCGCAGCGTTTCAGTATGATTTGTGCTATTTTGTTTATACTTTTATTTGTATCTGTAAAAAACTTTTCTACAACACATCTTTTTCCAATTTCCAAATTATAAAAGAGCTTTTTTGTAGAATTTCGAATCTAGTAAGTAAATTAAGGAGGTAATTTTTTGACTTTCAAAGAAGTTTTAATGTTAATTGAGAAAGCCCGGAAAAAATCGAATAGGAATACTGGACAAATTTATGGCTGTACAAATTCTACTATTTTTGATTCTGTTTTCGTGGGCATCTAGATCCGAAATTCAACAAAATTTTTCTTCAATTTGAAATGTTTAGAGACAAAAGAAGTATAGGTCCATTGTAAAACGTTTGCGAAATTTTATCATGTAGATGTTAATGAAAAGTGATTAATATTAGAATTTATAAATTTAAAATAGTACCCATCATAACTTGACATTTTTGAATTCAGTATTTCTAGTATCTATAAATATTAAAAAAAAAACAATTAGATTAGACGAAACATTTCCAAACATAATATAATATTTCCAAATAATGTCTTTCAGAATTGTTTTATCAATTATAAGTAGTAGGATGTAGTAGGGATCGATAATTAATATGTGTTAAATTCCAATTTATTATATACAGACCTAGTTTGAAAATAACCGAATTACAGCTAATTTTTGAATTACAGCCATGGAAGTGGTTGGTGGGAAATGGCGAACTGTGGTAAGCACATTGCATCATATCCCTTTCAATTTAGGACATATGAGTCTGGCTCTCATTTCGTATATGATAAGAGATTGGAGACAGTTCCAACTGGCCATTACGCTGCCCGCCTTATTTTTCTTCACTTACTGGTGGTGAGTATCATAATTTTGAATATAAATTTAAATTGCATTGGCTGTCTTTGTGTATAAAAACGGTATACGGTTATCGCGCGACATGCGGTGCAGTAGTATCGCGAGCACGACAAATAAGTACTAAAGTAAAAGACGACCGCGGAATAATAATAATGTGAAAAAATCCGCAGGGTAATTCCGGAAAGCCCGCGATGGCTGTTGGCGGTAGGAAAAGAAAAACAAGCGCGGAAAATATTGATCACCGGAGCGAAACAAAACAACCGGAAGTTGGACGGCGATTTCGAGAAGGCGCTGAACAACCAACCGCGAAATACTGTCGGAGAAAACAAGGGCAACCTATTCGACTTGTTCCGGACCGCCAACCTGAGGAAAAAGACCCTGGCAGTGTTCTTCAACTGGTTTGTATGCGGTCTGTGTTTCTACGGTCTTGCGCAGTACATGGGCGAGATCGGCGGCAACATATTCGTCAACGTCGCGTCTTCCGGATTCATCGAATTACCGGGGGCATTTCTGTGCATATATCTGATGGAAAAGTTCGGCAGAAGAAACACGTTACTGTCGGCCAATCTGGTCACCGCCGTGGCGTGTATACTGATCACGTTTTTACCGCAAAGTGAGTTTTGTACAACATTTCTATACACGGGTTGATAATTGTTATACGGATCGGACTATACGTATACATATATGTATATATATCCCTGCAAAGTGATCCATCCGATTTCCAAATGCTATATTTTCCGGGAAGAAAAAATTAACGCGACGCTAAGATCAGTTTTAAAATAAGTATTGGGTATAGGATAGACTACAATTTTGACTGTGTACGTATGATCATTTAAAATGAAATATACATTAGGCGTATTACGCGCGCATAAATATTACAGTATTATTATTTATTCATTTGTAATACGCCTTTAAAAATATTCAATTCAATTAATGTCAAAAAAATATAACAGAAAAAGTTAGCGGGGGCTATTGAAATTGTCGGTGGGAGGAGGTAAGCCCTCCTCTGTTTTGATTTATGAACACGGGTCTATGAAGATTACAATACACTCGTTGCGCACTTTGTGTAACGTATAGGTAAACGAATCCTGTGATGTCCATTGTTGTCGTCACGATATGGTAATTATTAATATGACGTTTATAACGTTTACAGACTCGGAGGTGGAACACTTCAAGTTTATTTTGGCGTCACTGGGCATAGTCGGATCGTCCATAGCTTTCCCGACCATATATCTGTTCAGTGGAGAGCTATTTCCGACGGTAGTGCGTAACGTCGGCGTCGGGTCCGCATCCATGTGTGCAAGGATCGGTTCCATTATAGCGCCGTTCGTATCATCACTAGTACGCAAAATCGATTACTAAAAATCGTGTGCTGCATGACTGCGAACACATATATACATAAAATATTAACACTAACCGTGTCCGTAGACAAAATAGGGGTGGTATATTTGTAAACGACAGTTATAAATTAGCCAGCATGTTATATTATAATTTTTTAAACGTTTCTTATGTCATGGCCTAATAACTTTTTGGACGCAAAATGGGAAGTCCATTAATAGTTCTACTATTTCAAATTCCACAGCGTTGCAATTCATCCCCGCACACAGCTATAACAGTACTTCGGCTTATTTTCAACGGATTTAGTATTGATTCTGATCATTTTTTTTTTTTACTTGTGACAGTACCAGGAATGTCAACCCAACTTAAAACCTGCTATTACAAAATGAGAACTATACAGAGTGTCCAACGTAGATCAAGCAAATACATTAACATTTTGTTTTGCTCAATATTTTGAAGCCTTTATTTTTAAAAAATAATTATTAGAACCTATTGTACTATGATTCTTATACATAAATATATATATATATATTTTTTTAACTTCAGTATTACATTACAAGTATTTTATTCAACATCTTAGAGCTGTGTCTATTATATGTTTATCTTTTTTTTTTGAGTCCGGTTTTTTTTACTGCCGTTTGCAGGGAGTATTGAACGTGTACTTGCCACCGATGGTGTTCGGCACAGTTCCATTGGTTGGCGCCGTCCTGTGTCTTTTATTGCCGGAAACGAAAGGAGTTCAATTACCGGAGACTATCGAGGACGGTGAACTTTTTGGACTCAAAACGTACGTATAACGCGCGTTAGTACTGTACGGATTATCGTGCGGGGTATATACATATCACTGTTGATAAAAAAAATGTTCGAGCGTGTTGAAATGTACCTCCCTATATTTCTATAATCTATATTATAGTGTATACGTAAAAATGGATGTTAAATGATCTGCGTTGTCAAGGGCAGGTTTTTAGTTATTGGAATCCTCGGAGTGTTCGAGCTGTCCTTACAACACGCAGGTTCCGAATAAGTCTGATAGCGTAAGACTGACGAACTTATAAAATTAATCAAATCCCTAGAACTTAGTATTACACTGCAAAAATCTAATATTTCCAAACAACTTGACGAAACCTATCACAATCCTAGAATAACGTCATTTCGGAAAACAATGTTTCAAACAAAGAAAAAGTCACTGTTCTTGAAAAAAATGTATAATGTGTTATGAACAAACGGATACATACAACGAAGTATTTGTAAAAGGTTGTCGTAAATGTAATATATTATATAATCCTTTTCGATGCCTAGGAATCCACCATTAACAATGCCTCTGATGATATAAACCTGACTTTTTGGTTAGAAATTATGAAACGTGTGTACCTGGATTTTTGAAAATGTCACTAGGGGTGCGTTAGAAAATAACGGACGATTTCGTACCAACATATTACAGTGATACAGTGGCAATTCAAAGGGGAAGGGCGTAAAGAAAGTGATTTGAGGACCAAAATAGGATATTCCCGGAAAGGTCAACAGGAAGCTTCTTAACGGGCGCCCATTAATTGAACGCATTAAGTTAATTCCGGAAAGGTCGAAAAGCTTCTAGTAAACATATAAATACATAAGTGATACATATATGATTTAAAAACATTTTTTTTTTTTTTTTTTTTTTTATGTGTACAAAAAAAATTGATAAACGATTTTTGAATTTCAGAAAACCGACGATAACAACGAAAACTGCGGAAAACGGTGCGCAAAATGTAGGATTCGTGGCCGATGAACAGCTGTAGGAGGGTTACATGAACTTGTAAACCGTTACAGCTACGCCTGTTACATGCCTACTTTAATTATTCGTTATAACTTATAAATATATTTATTTTATACCTATTTATATTTACACGTATTGCATAAAATACGGGTATACCTATAATCAATACTTAATACAATACAATATACATATATCATGTTACACAATGGTAATAATATCTGTGGATATCTTGCGGTCATAAAGGGTTAATTTCAGCGACAGTATAACATTAGCGGCGACCATTGAATTGGTTCCCAACGGCAGGTAAATATTATCCAGTCGATCATTGAAATGGCCCCTAAAAAATGCGCTGTTGAATCGATTCCAAACAAAATGTTCAACAAGGCGCGGTTTTAAAAATGTATTTCAATTGAAAGTGCGCACGACGCAAGTGCCGGAATTTGTGCGTGATTAATCTATTGCTACGCGAAGTTTGATTTTAAAATATTTTTTTTATTTATAACAAATTCGGAATTACGGCACTAGTGTATTATATTCAGATTTAGTAGTATCAACCAATGTATTTACGAAATAAAAGCCGAGGGAATCAATTCATCGGGTAAAAATACCGACTAATGGTATCTGTTTGGGCATCTGGCTTTGGGCGCCAATTCAATTGCGCCCGTTTTAACTCATATCCACCGTACCTAAATATTTATTGTGTATCTACGATATTATGTATGATAATACCTAATGTTATATTCACTTTTTTTTTTTTTATTATTATTATTTAAAACGGGACGAGCCCGTTACTACATTGTACAGAATTACACAATAATTAAACAAGAAAATTTACAATATTTAAGATTTAAACAGATAATAGTTTTACGCTACGGACTAAGGAATAGTGGGTCCTCCCCGTTGGCGAGTTTCATCGTACGGACAATAGGGCGATTAGTTAAATCACTGCATTGGCTAAAAGGAATACGGAAAGGGAAAGAGTATCCGGAACAGAAAGTTGGAACTCTGAAATTAAGAATTTTCGCTGAACCCATTCCAATTGACCATCAAGAATCAACGGTCAACTTTTGACCGTTATAGAGATTAGGAAGGTCTGAAGATCCAAAAACATGACACTGAAAACTGGTGAAAACTATATAATAATAATACGAGTTAATGCAAATTCGTAATTTAACGTATTTTTATTTTTAGACGAAGCATAACCAGGGCTAACATATGCTTTGCTTCTATACAGAAAAATTATTTATTATTCTTAAATTTTTCAATGATATTTTGTATTTTTAATATTGGTTTTTTGAAATCGTTGCATCATATTCATATGGGTATTGTAAAATTTAGTCACAAATAATTTTAATTACAGGAATTGATAACGTTGCGTTGTTATTTTGTTCTGATTTTTTATATTCTCTCGTAATATAATAATATTAAAGCGCATTTTTTTGTAATTAACTTCATTGGAAACTAGAACATACAAATAAAGCTACGAAGAGTAATTTCGATAACGTTATCGATTTCTGACATAAAATATAATTATTAAAATTCCTATAATTAAAAACATGTATTTTGTACCTATACGTTTATGTAGGTAGGTACTTTCCTACGCTTGATTATGTTTACTTTTATATATTGTACAAGATCAAAAGAATTATAATATTATTTTAATTTACATTTTAATAAACTATATTTTTCAATTTTTTTTAAATTGTATTTATTATTATCATATAAATTCATTAAATTTCATTATTATCATTTCTATGATTTTAAAAAATTGAATTAGGTGTTGTGGATTTTTTTAATTATAGTTACTCATTGAGAGGAATGACAATTCTTTAAAATCATAAAAAAAATAGAGGTAGCTCTACTTATTTATTGTTTGTTTGTATAAGTACCTACTTAAGGTATTTATCGAAATCTAATGTTGTATGCGTTGTTGATAGGTTGTATGTTTTAGATACTATTAAAGCTATTAATTTACTCAGTGACATTACTCACATCTATGACGCTCTTAGCCAATTTTACATACTGCGTCTCATTGGCGCAAATCGGGGCAAGTGCTTTATAGTTTATCCCTTAAAACACAGACAAACATGGGTTGATATTATGTATAATGCCCAAAGTAAATTAGGCAATATATTAGGTATGTTATAAAATATTATATTATTAAATTTCAAATATGAAAAAAATAATTGTACAGCCATTTTATTTTAAATATTTTGTTCAGTCGTTCAGTAAAATTATATGAACGTAAAACTAAAAATTTGTTTAGAACTATCTATAATGGGCTGTGGGTGGCATAGAACTGCGAAAACACATCTGCAGTCAACATGTTAAGACAATATAGGTTTAATAGAACCCGCTGAACCACATACAGTTATAGGTTTGATGTCATAAGTACTGGAGTTTTTTTTATAGATAGGTACCTATTCTAAATTAATTTGAAATGCTTTTTATTTTTACAATTAGGTATATTTTTAAAGTATATAATTGAATATGTTTTGAACAAATTTAAAATTGACATTAAATCAAATGTATAGATCTATTAAATCAGACAATTGAGGATATATGGCAAAAGCCATGTATCCTCAATTTATTACCATTCACTAATTCAGGAACCATTTCATTATTTTCAAATACTTGCGATACAATTGAAAATATACTTGAAATAATTGATCTGCAAGTATTTGAAAATAATGAAATGGTTCCTGAATTAGTAAATAATACAAGTTCAACATCAGATGACAATAGTATTGATAATAACAAGTCAATACCTTTAAACAAAAATATTTAATAGTCAATTGGTTAATTTCATTTATCGGTATGGCAATATACTCATTAGTCAACCATTTAAAAATGGTTTTAGATTTTCAAAATGTGTAGATCTATTTAAAATTAATTTGTTATAAAATAGTAAATTAGTTTTCATTTAAAATAAAACATACTTAACTATAACAAATCACATTTCATTGTTGAAAGATATTTGTTTACAAACATTTTAATTCTAAAATGTACTAAAATATTATTACCATTAAATTTTATATTTATGTTGATTTTTGAAGAAATATATGATTTATTTAATGAAAACATTAATAATGCTGATGATAAATTTGAAAAAACTGAAAAATGTATAATTGACATTGTGGCTCAAAATATTGGCAATGAGATTTTTACTGATAGGTTTAAGTTACACTTGAACAGGTTTATGAATATCTATCTACAACAAAAACTAAAATAAGTAAAATATTTTCGTCAAAAAAAAAGAAATACTGATAGCGGTTTTAATAGTAAAGTATCTTATTTTATCGTTTTAATTTAGAATAATAAAAAAAAAAAAACATTCGTTAAATACTAAAAATTTGACTTTTATATATTGCACAATCACTAGCATACATATCAGTAATTATAACTTTTACAACTTACAAAGGCGCACACAGCTATAGATTAAATCAATCAAGGAACTAAAGTGTATAGAATCCTAAAATAGATTCCAATGAGTAAACACTTAATGACCATTCATATCAATATCCTTTTCAACCAGAGAAAATTATACAAGTATCTATTTAGTGATAATTACAAGTTGGTAAAGCTTATGATTATGTCAGCATTAAGTCACCTAACAACTATAAATACAACCTATCACTTTTGATAGAGACAATTGAATAGGTATTTGATTGTATCTGTGGCTCTTGTTGAAGTTTTAAAAGTGTATGATGAAAAATTTCATCAAGGGTTACCACTGCTCATTTATAACAAAACATAAACATTAGATAAATTAAATCACTCATATATATATATGTATTAAGAGAAAAAATTTAGCATTACAAGAATAAAGAAATGATTAGATTTTATTAAGTTTGTATCATTTTAATATTTACATTATTAGATAATATTCCAGTTAATTATTTTTTTAAGATATTGTTGATATTGTTATTTAATTTATATAAGAGACCCAATTTACCAATTTAATTTTAATACTTTTTATAAAATCGTTTATGATAATTAGCAAAACTTTTAGTAGCATTGAGTAGATTGGTATGTCCTGCTAAGTATTGTGAGCAGCAATTGTAATTTGAACAATTATTATCTATGTTTAATAAAATATTAAATAGTAAATAATATACAATGAAATAACTAAACATAATTTTTAAAAAAAAAATCTTATTTTTATTTAAAATAATATAATTATTACAATAATAAATTTATAAACAAACAATATTGAAAACATAAAAAAATTAAGCATCTTTTTTTTTTTTTTTAATGAAATAATTCATTAATAGTTAATTGTAATAAACTTTACAATGTAAGTATTTAATAAAATGTATTCATATGTAAAAAAAAAAAAAAAATTATAAAAGTATAAAGATAAATAATAGATACTTGGAAGACAGATCTTATAAATAATATTTTATTCAAGTTATCAGTATCTCAATTTGAAAAACTTAGCAATGTCCTGAGTTACAATTATGCTATTCAGAAAGTTAATTCTTCGGGGTATTCTCCAGTAAGACATGCTGTACAATGCCCAACTTCAGGCGCATTTTTGGTTGGCATTTTTTCTTTTACTGCTTCTTTAAGGCCATCAACTGATAAATAAGCAATAGTATCAGCTCCTGTAAAAATATATTTTAAGTTATTATTGATTGGATATAGTACTTTTATAGTCCCCCTGTAAGGAGATCAGAATGGTCCCACAGTATCTCTACTTGTTATAAGGTGTGGAAATGTAATAGCTGCTACTATGGTTCGACAAAATTATTCAAAGCTATATCACACAGTGTCCTACGAGAATTCGACAAATGCAATAACTTTTGTTCTATTCAATTTTGATGTAAATTTTTTTTAAATAATTAGTATACCTCAACACTATAGTTTATATATGAACATTTTTTTTTAGGGGGAGGACTTAAAATAAAAAAAATTCAAAATAGCCATTTTGTAAAATAATAGATTTTAGAAAATTTTTGTAAAGTATGTTTTTATTTTCTATAATTTTTGAAATTTTTGCAAATGTGAATATTACCTATTGTTGGTTATTCAGTTATTAGTTGGGATTTTCTTATCCATGAGTTAAAATCATTCAATAATATTATCGTATTATAGTTTCAATCAATCAACAATGGTAATTTATGTAGATAAACAACATTATTATGATTGAAAATAAAATTATTCAAATTTTCAAAAAATCTAAGAAGAAAATAAGACCATAATTTAACAAAAGTTTCAACCAACAAAAAATTTCCTAAAAATCTATTTTACAAAATGGCTATTTTGAATTTTTTAAAAAAAATTATAGTTAAATTTTTAATTATAAATCCCCCTGCCCATAAAAAAGAATATTTACATATAAACTGTAGCCCTGGGGCATACTAATTATTTAAGAAAAAAGTTTTTCAAAAATATTGAATAGAACAAAAGTTTTTGCATTTGTCGAATACTTGTGGGACACCTTATATATACATTTTGGTGTTAAAATTTATTTAAATAATATTCCATCTATTTATGGAGTTTTTATAATAGTTTTTCATTTGAAAAACTAAAGTTGTTATACCAGAATACTGTTTAAATGTTTTGAAAATAAAAATCTAAGTATTCAAAAATATTGGCTTTAACTACACTTAAAAATTTAAAAAATCAGAATTTGAATATATGCAAAATTTAACCAAAAAAATGGGATGAGCACGCTTAGTGAAATCACCCTGTATATAAAACATTGATATGCCCAGTGGTTCTTCATGGCTTGAAACATGGCTTCTTAGGTAAAAAAGGAAATAAGATTAGGTGTTTTCAAAAGGAAAATTCTAAGGATTTTCAGTCCGTGTAAAGATGATTAACTCCAAGAGCTTTTTTGATACCCTAGCATTACAAAAGAAACTCCTATTTAGAAGATTAAAATAGACAAGACATGCGTGGAGAATATGGCGATCAATAATAATCAACAATGTGCTCTGGCAAAATGCCTACAAACCAGTATAAAAAACACATCTTGATTAATGTAAGAAATTATCAATCATTTAGCCTTACAAACCAAATTTAAATAATTCATCACTCTAATAAAAATAACTCAATACTTGATTTAAAACCTGCTCTGAAAATTACTTTTAACTAATATTTAATTTTTAACTAATTTAACTAATATACTCACCAACGTGTTTAGCTAACTGTTCAATGGTAAGTTTGTTAGCAATAAGTTCAGTTTTAGTCGGTATGTTAATTCCCATATTACAAGTAAACTTAAGAGGAGGAGAAGCCACTCTTATATGTACTTCTTTAGCTCCTGCATCTCTCAGTAACTTGATAATTGGTCCTATTGTAGTTCCTCTTACAATGGAATCATCAATTAGAATAATTCGTTTGCCGGCAACATTCTCAACAATAGCTCCAAATTTTTTAGCAACACCTAACCTTCTTAATCGAGCATTTGGTTGAATGAATGTTCGGCCCACATATCGATTTTTGTACAAAACTTCCGAAAATGGAATATTAGACTGAAAATGTTAATTTAATTAAATAACCAATATTTTGAAGTACAAAATTACAAGGTTTTTAAATTTTATGTTACAGTTTTTAGAATAAGAATATGAGTAATACTATTCTTAAATCTGTTATGTATAATTTAAAAATCTTAAAGTACTTACTGCCATTGAAAATCCATGAGCAGCGGCAGTTCCAGATTCTGGAACTGAACTAACAATATCAGCTTCAACAAAACTTTCTCTAGCTAATACAATTCCACTCCTCAACCGTACTGAATAAACCATTTGTCCTGCATTAAATTTATATTTTGTTGTTTAAAAAATGTATTAGTAATTTAACATAATTTTTATAATATATTAGAAATTAAACAAATAAATGTAATTTTTACCTTCATATATACTATCAGGCCTTGCAAAATATACATATTCAAAAATACAAAATGCTTGAGGGCGATTATGCGGACGTCCCATTATGGATACAGTATGAAAACCTTCGTCTGTTAATTCTACAATTTCTCCCGGATAAACATCTCTTACATATTTAGCACCCATTGAAAGGAAACCACAGGATTCAGATGACACAACCCACCCTTCCTCTGTTTAACAAAAATATAAAATGGCAGGTACATATGCGGTAGAAAATAATTATATATTATAATTCTATAAAAAAATTGTACCTTTATCGGGATCAGTTAATGACATTAATTTGCCAATACAGAGAGGTCTATTGCCATATGGGTCACGCACTCCAAATATTCTACCTTTTTCCATTATTACTATTGAATAAGACAATTTGGTGAGTTCCATAAAATGTCTAATACGAGCTGGCCAATCTGGGCCATCAATTTCAATATCAGGTGGGTTCAAACAAAGAGCTTGTGTAATTAGTTCACTATCTGAATGAGTAGAAAGACCAACACCTCTAGCTAATACCTAAATATGATACAAACATATAATTAGTATTCTTTAAAAATATTGATATTATATTTGATTTAAAATGCCATACTTAATGTTCAATTATTTCAAAATAATTTAATAGTTTATAATATAAATAGTACATTGAATCAATTTCATTGAACACAAAATATGTATTAATGATTGAAGAACACTTGACTCAACATATTATAAATATATAATATTAGTGCTTACAAAACAAATGATCACTACTAAATTGTTAACATTTTCAAATAAGGCAACTAAAATTGTTAACTTAAGAATGTTAATTATTTATGGCCAACTTTAATGAATTTTAATAGGCATTTCTTAGTCACTTTTTAGTTTTTAATAAGGTTTTACATGATACTACTTTTTCATATCTATATGAAAATCCTTCTCCAAAAATATACTCAGGGTTAAAATTAAAATTAATTTAGTGTTTACCATACGCCTTAATTTTCCAGCATTAAATAATTCACCATTATGAGCAACTGCTAAAGCACCATGAGCAGAATGAACAACAAATGGCTGACAGTTAACTTCTTCAGAACCAGCACTTGTGGAATACCTTGTATGCCCAATTCCAAGATTACCTAAATAGTTTAACACAATTATAATTAAATTCTAATACTTAGGCATCACCTTCCACTGGCACAATACAACTAACAAAACTGGCTATTTTAATCCCATTTGTTTAACTAACGTTTATAAATAGGATTTTTCTCACATAAACAATTCAACCATAGCATGTGACTCGACAAGCTCAGTTTCATTATTTTACAAAAAAATAAATAAAAATATGGTGGAAAAGGCGATCAAATTATAAACCTATATACAATATTTTGAATAATTGTCGAAATTCTCATATACGACACTACCTTGTTCTTTTTAAAATAGTCTTGCACTAGTAGGAGAACTGCCTTTCTCTTTCATTAAACCATATTTTTGTATTTACATACATAGGTATACTTAAATGGTCATTATTTAGAATGTACATAGAGGTACACATTTAAATGTTATCCAAAATTGGATGAATATGATTAAAGATATCCCTAAAAGTGGTGAGAGTTCTTTAAAAAGAATTTTAAGTTATTATTTTCGAAATCTATAAAAAAAAAAAACAATTATTTTGGTTTACTAATATTGTATTAATATATGAGTTATATGTAAATGAAAAAATGATAAAATCTTTGTCTGACAAAAACACAGCATTATAAATATATAACAAACATAATTGATAGTTTTGTTATTTTTTATCATAAAATATGTAAATTTAATAAGAATCAAATTTTAGAATTTAAAGAATCTAAAATACAGTGGTACTGTATGCCATCTAGATAAGACATTTTATCTACTGTTACATTGAAAATGGTGTTGCGTGTATAATATCTATTAGTTTGATTTTATCTAAAGTAAGAAAAATAAATAATTTTGAAGTACTCCATTATTAAGAGACATTAAATTATAAACAATAAAAGATTTTGGTTTAATTTGTATAACCTCAACTTAGAAAAATTATTAGAACAGTTATGTTATTTACTTAAGTGTCATGATTATTATTGCAATTTTTTAAAAATTAATACTTTTGGTGATTAATATAAACATATTTTTTATAAAGCCAAAAAATTTGTGAATTTTTTAAAATTGTGTTGTTACCATAACAGTATTACGAAAAAATTAACTCTATTAATAAAGTATGTGATACTATAAATCATAAAATATACTACTTAGAACAATTTTTTGATAAAATATTAATGAATTTAAAATGGTAGGTATGATTTTTCATAAGGTAATTAGAAAGTGTGCATAGATAGCATACAGCACTGTTACTATAATGTCCAAGTACTTAAAATGTATAATAGGTAAATTTATCATAATTTTTTTTTTTTTTTTATAAGGTTAAACATTGCAGCTTAACTACTACAATTGATCAGTTCTAATATTAAAAAGTTGATACAACTCAAAATTAGGCTACTGTTATAGGTGATTTGTTTGGAAAGTAGGATATACAATGTAATTTGATTTGTATGTTATATGCAACAATAAATCATTGCAATCAAAAAAATTATTCTGATTAGAGTAATATTAGTCATATTATTAATCCAGAAATTGTATTTTGTTTCAGGACACCAAAAGTAAGTAAACATGTGTTACCTTTGAGTTTTTTTATTGTGTCTTCATTGAATATATTACTGACCAAACCCATGCCTTTTTTGACATTAAAATGAGAATGATTGTCGCCTTCACTCATAGCAATACCAGCACTTTCTTGGCCTCTATACAAATTTGAATTTTAATCATTGATAAAAAATGAATGAAAACAAAATATTGAGCTTATTTATAAAATGGAATGACGAGGGAAAGGTATACAAGCTTATTATCGTGTACATAAATGTAATATGTATGAAGAAAAAAAATGATACATAAGTCAAAGGGCACATTTATAGGGGTGTCTATCCCTCTTTTTTTTTAATATTAGACCTATTGCACTATAACACATAAAAGGTAATGTGAAGCAACCAAAAATTAATTCACATATTATATTTTCCATAATCCTGAGAAAATCCTAAATACGCCTCAAATTATATTATATTAAATGAGAGAATAAGATTATATTTCCAAATTTCTTAACTATATTTTATCAACTGATACATTAAAAATATGAATAATTAACTCTTTTTGAATTTTATGACTTGTGTACAAAATAGATTTGAAATTAAAGAATAAAATTACCGATGTTGCAATGCTAACAATCCGAGACAAATGACTTGGGTTACGTCTACATCTGTCGGCCATGGCTTAGAGGCAATACAACCGAATACACCACATTCATGGCGTAATTGCCTATCATCTTCTTCAACAATAGACATGTTTGTTCCTAAATAAAATAAAAACATATTTTAAATATAATAAATATGATATTACACATATTATATAGTAACTAGTAAATTGTACGTTTGTACTAGTATCGCATAATTATTATAACAGGTCAGTAATAAATTGTTAAGTATAATTAATTTCAATAATAATTAATATAATAATCATGTTTACAATTTAAATATTATTAAGTACCTCTTTACTTGTAAAAACGTCCAAGTAATTCAGTTTTATACAATATTACATATCACTATGAGTGAAACAATAAATAAATTATAGTACTTAAAGGTATATGAAAAATTTAAATATCCACATACATTAGATGATGAAACAATCAACCATAAAATGTATTTATTTAATTATAATAAAGATATTACTATTAAGCAGTTATAATATGTGTACCATTGACCCGATTAGGTTATGAATCGTTAAAATTTGCTAAGTACCTAAACGTATTATTTATAAAATAATCAATGGCGTTCATCTTTAGGTCGTGAACTTAAGATTACTTATATCGAAGTTTATCTGGAAAACGAAAATTGGCGTCCGAACAACGCTTATCTCTTGTTACAATTGTTAATTTAAGATAAAAAAAAAAAAAAATAACGTTTTAATTTAAACAGATAAAATGTAAAAACGTACCTTGTTCTTAAATAGAAAACGAGCAAAATGTATTAAATATTACCGGCAGGCGCAATACAATAGTAATATCTCTACGCGTAGTGACCGCCGTCCGATTCGATTCGTTAAAACACTCGAAAACTCAAAATTCCTCCGGGCGATTACACTGTTCTGTAGCACGTTTTTTTTTTTTTTTTTTGTTTTTGTAATTCCAATAAGCCGCCAAACTGGTTGTGGGTGCTTAAAACGATTTTTTTTTAGGTTAGTACATTTACACTATCACCATCGCCGATATTGTTCGGCGGAAATTGGCGGGATCAATTGATATTATTAATTGATCATTAATAATGCCCAGTGCCCGTCAGGCGACTCGACGTTATATACTCGATCGTTCGATAATAAATTGTTGTCTTCTGTCCAACAGATATATCTAAACGCCTGCTATATAGTACAGTGACGCTTTCCGAAAAATGAACAAACCCCAAATTTCTGGTAATTACAACCGAGCGCTGTTATTATAATTTCAATTTTGATTCATACGAAATTAATTCTTTTTCGACCGTGTGGTGTCCCAGGTGTCAGTATAGGAGAAATAATCATAGAAGGAAAGACAAAAATCGTGTACGATATTCCCGGCACGGAAAATGTATTGATGGTGAGCAGAGACAAAATAACCGCTTGGGATGGCATCAGAGAAAACGAAATGGAAAACAAGGGCGTCATATCCACAGAGACCACGACGGCGATATTTAAGATTTTACAAGACTTGGGTAGGTACCGACACAATCTTTGTACGCTTATTCATCGCACCTACTAAATGTATTCAAATGTTATGGTAAACTCGTCGTTTTAACGTTTCGTTCTAGGCGTACAGACGGCGTTTGTTTCGAAAAGCGCTTCGTCCGACAATACGTTTATTAGCCAAAAATGTAATATGATACCAATCGAATGGGTTTCTCGGCGCATTGCAACGGGATCTTTTCTGAAACGCAATCCGGGCGTAAAAGAAGGTTATAGATTCACCAAACCGTTGGTGGAGACTTTTTTCAAGGTACGTACACAATAGCGGAAACGGCGGGTGTCGTGTTTCAATAGAATCTCGTGGTATCTACCCGTGCACGTTATTAGTCGAACATCATTGAGCCGCGTTACTTCTGGTCCTCCAGCTATTTCCCGCCACTACTTTGTGACGTCTATTTATTCCGAACGGCCATCCCCGTTGAATCGTAGTGCTCATTCGTATTAATAATAAATGGGCGTTGACAGTACTATACTCAATACCGATCAGTGATTACCGAGTGGTACCGGTCTCGCTACACCACCTAATCGTCGACCATACCGATACCGATAATTTATGTCGTGCGTTCGAATTTCGAATGGTTAACACCGACGGCCCCGGAAAAACAGCAGACAGGTTCTTTTAACGTGGGGAGTGTGTGTGTGTGTGTGTGGGGGNGGGGGGGGGGGGGGGTCCATCCACAAAGCCCAACTTACCAATAGCATTCTTCGCCTTCCTTCATCTCGACTATTTTCGAAGTCTGTCACCCTCGCCCTAGAGTTCCACTTGACCCGATCACCCACACCGTCCTCGCATGCACCCGCCGGACTTGTACCGTTCGCGATCGGCATCCAACCCATCTTTTTTTCCGTTTTTGTCTCGCTCTCTTTCCTCCCAAGTTTATTTCCATTACATACGATCCTCGCTGCTCGATTCCTCTGACGGCATGTCCAAACCGTCTCGGTCTGTTTGTTCCCAATAATATTATTCTCGCGATCACGAGTAACAAGTTCTTTTCGATGTGTATCGAAGATTCTCATTTCCGTGCCAATGACCGCCATCCCAGTCAAACCGATCGGAGTTGCCGCACATCTGCCATTCAGGCGAATAATATTGTCGGCGTCCCCGCCTACCTGTCTAGGACCCCATGCATAGATATTTTTCGACGATTATCTGTTTTTTAAATTTTGCTCGCGTAATTATGTAACGCAATGCGTTGTGAAAACGTGATTGTGACGGAATGTTTTGTGATTACACTCGTATTTTCTTTCGTTATATAAATAGGTATGTGTGCAACACAACTCGAATCCCCTATTATGAGAACGAAAATGACTCGATATTATTGGGGGTTTTTTTTTTCTTTACGTGCACAACGAAACTTGTCGAAAATAGCATACGATTCCTTTTTTCGGTATCATTTTATTTTCCTCGTTAAGCGTGCGAGTGTAAAAATAAACGCCATACTAGTGCATCCATCGAAAAACGTCCATTACGTTAGACTATGGTGACGTTTTTGGACTATCAAGGCTTATCCTTATACATGTACCAATTCAATGTTGCCAAGTTAACGGTTTTAGGACAAGATCTCTATAAAGAAGTGGTTAGCCAGTGACGGGTAGTGAACTGTAAAAGTAATGTGGAGTAATTATACCTGTGACGCAGTCAATACATCTCCATAATATTCTGATTTTTTTATAATTTTTAAGAGCATGTGAAATATCAGTTTAATAATACTTTTATCTCGATCTTGTTTGAAAATTAAAATAATGAAAAACCAACACAATGTTATCCTTGCTGAATCCAAATTGTAAGAAAGCGCATACGGGTAGCACATTCTCTTAAAATTGAGTTTAACAACATGAAAGTAAATGTCTTAAGATGTTAGATATTAACAATAAAATTTTAAAAAAAAACTAAATTTGTTGGTGGTTTGGGATTTTTTTAATAGGATGACAAAAATAATGACCCCCAATGGTCTGAACAACAATTACTGTCTGCTGAATTTAAAATTGGAAATATTGTTATTGGAAGTGCTGAATATGAGATAATGAGAAAAACAACTATCTGTGTATTTGAAGTGCTTGAAAAATTGTGGGCTTCTAAAAATGTTGCTTTAGTAGATATGAAAATTGAATTTGGTGTTAACTCTAAAGGTAAATTATAATTAGGAGTTAATTAAATTAATTTTCACTTTATTTATAATAATATGTATTATTAGTTTATGATTCAATACATTCTAGGGAAAATATTGGTAGCAGATGTTATTGACAATGATTCATGGAGAATATGGCCAAGTGGAGACAAAAGATTAATGGTAGACAAACAAGTATACAGAAATTTGAGTATTGTTACAGCTGATGCAATGGTAACTATTAAGAAAAATTTCCAATGGGTTGCTGAACAAGTTCAAAGTTTGGCTCAACCATCAAGCGGCTTGGTATACTTTTTTCAGTTCCTAGACAAATTTCATTTGTAGACTAAATAAATTATAACCAATGTTTAAAAATTGTAATGTGTATGTTTAGATTGTAATTGTTATGGGATCAGGCAGTGATAAAAATTTTGGTGAAAAAATTGCACATTATATAAGTAATATAGGCATAAAAACTGAAATCAGAATTGCATCTGCCCATAAGAGTACTGAATATGTTTTGAAAATGATTGACAGTTATGAAGGTAGTGTATTATTCATTATTATTGTATGGCTTTTTTTTTAAAAAAAAAATATGTATTTCAGGTTTAAATATTCCAGTTGTCATAGTGGCTGTGGCTGGCCGTAGTAATGGCTTAGGTCCAGTAATTGCTGGCTATACTAATTTGCCAGTAATAAACTGCCCACCTTTAAATGCCAGTAATGTTAATCAAGATATCTGGTCATCATTAAATGTTCCTTCTGGTAATAAAAATAATTTTAACAATTTATATTTCAACTCTGAAGTATTTTTATTAAATATATAATATATTTGTTTTCCTTTTTTAGGTTTAGGTTGTGTAACTGTACGGGAAGAAGAAGGAGCAGCTTTAGCAGCGTCTCGTATTATTGGATTAACCGATCCAATAATTTGGTGTAAGCTTAAAGCTCAACAGTTAGAGAAGTACATCACTTTAATTAATAGCGATCAAGAAATTGTTTCCGAAAAATTATAAATTCAATTTTTAAAAGTGTTGAATTTTTACTAACTGTATAATTATTATTTTTTACATCATCATTATTATAAAATTTTCAGAAATACAACATACCAATAATATTTTGAAGTGTTCACTTATTTATTTTTCGACTACTTGGAAATCCTTGATTATTCTTATATTTTTAAGTAATGGTTTATGAACTCGTCTAGTAAAACAATATTATATTACTTAATTATTTTGCAAAAAACTATCTTCTATAATTCTATAATTTTTATTATTCATACAGTATAGGTGTAGAGTAGTACAGTTTGTTGATGGAGCTCTAACGACCATACATTTTGAATGTGTATTTTCATGGGGGTATTTGCCTCACACCCTATTAACCAATTTATATTATTTACAATCATTAATAATCACAATAAATAAAAATTAAGTTATATCTTAATTCTTAATACATATAATTTTAAAACTATAATTCTAAAATTATTTTATTTAGTGTATATATTTAGAATATCTAGAATATTTATGAAGACAAAGAAAAAAATTAGCTTGATTCATTTTTGATCTTATACAATACATGGTGTCCCACAAAGATAATATATACCCATTGTAATACCTCCGGAAATAATAAAGATTATCACATTTTGTTTTGTTTTTTTTATACATACATACATATATATATATATATATGTTATTCTCAGGAATAAAAATTAAAAATATCTTTTTCAACTAATTTTTTATATTTTGGTAAAAAATTGATTTAAATTTTATTTTTGAAAAAATTGAAGATTTTATAAAGTTTATTCTTAAAATATTGAAGCATAAAAATCACAAATTTAATGAAAATAATACAAAGTTGAAACTTCAAAATTAATATAATAAAATGAAGTTATTTTTTCATCAAAATATAAAAAGTGAATTAAAATGTATAAATTTGCAGTCCTTAACCCTGTGAGTAATATGAGAAAAAATAAATAAAACAGAATTTAATCATCTTTATTATCTCTGGAGATATTACAATGGGTAAATCTTTGTGAGACACCCTGTAAAAATATTAATTCTTTTGCGGCCCTCACACGATCAATATTACTGATCTTATAATGTGAATACTGATGTATTGTCAGTATGAAAAAACGATACTGATGACTGATGACAAATTTGGATATCGAGTCGTCAGTATTTATTTACTAATAAAGATATTGACAGTTCTTCAATACATTTTTCACAATCATGGGTTACGAAAGTCAAAATACGGGTATGAGTGATTTGAGTACAGATAAACAAATCCTACGTGATTTTATTGCTTAATACAAACAGTTGCCATAATTATGGGATGTGCGTAGTATGGAGTACACTAAACGGGATAAAAAAAAAGCTATTTATGAACAACTACTTACTATTTATAGTTTGAAATCTGATGCTACTATTGACGAAGTAAATAAAAATCTTAAGAAGTAACTTTCAAAAAGAGTTAAAGAAAATAAATGACTTAAAAAGAAGTGGAGCTGGAGCAGACGATATATATGTACCATCATTGTAGATATTTGAGGAATTAACAGAGTTCACCCAAGGTTTTTGTTTATTTGGGACAGAAAAAGCTAATATAATTGCTAAACATGCTTTCTGCTTTTCATCCATATCCAACAAATCATTTTATTAAATAAAGCAAAAATATTCATTTATTTATTTATTTAAATGAACACCCGCACAATTGAAATCAAAACATAGATCAATACTGTGAATTGACACTAATTTTTACTAACTAAGGACTATACTATCACAAGCCCAAATACAGTCAGTTATATTGATCGTATGAGAGCCACATTTGCATTGTGGATCTTTCATATGATGCAGAGGAAATAATTATTCTTACAACCAATTTAAGTAGTTTAAATAATGAAAATTTTCAATTGTGCATATTATGCAACAATTTTTGTAGGGAGCTGAATCCTCTCTTGTTTATACAGTTAAAAATACTTAGTTTTTAATTACAACTAGGTTTTAGTTGGCTAACTAATAACATTGATAGGTCTTCATGTTTATTCATGTTTTCACCATTGAAAATCTAATCAATGTTTTTCTATTAATTAATCAAAAATTTGTCAAATTTATTTATGAAAAATATTAAGTAGTAATAATTTTGTTATTATGTGTGTTATACACATTATTTTGTAAATGTATACAATATTAAATGCTATATTTAATAAAGCTGAACAATTTAATTACAATTTAGATTCTGAGCATAGTGAGAAATGTATTGGTTTAGATAGAAATGTTTTTTTTTTCTGTTGACTTCTACCAACAATTTTGCTCAGATTTACAATGATAGCACTTTCTAAAAGGAAATCTGACTAGAGTGGTTACTATATTTATTTATTTTAATTATTTTACCATAATAAAACAAATGTATTGTTGACTAAGCAACACTATTAACCAAACTTTGCTCAGAATCGTTTGATTAATTGTTGCATACATATATATATATTACATTTCTTCTCCACCTTTCCAACTTCTAACTTGCTCACCCATGTGCGAAGTATGTTTTTTCCATTTTTTAACTATTGATAATTAAGGGAGAGAACATATCTGGGCAGCGTTGAGTGAATTACATCCCTGTTGTAATTTAGTACTTGGTAAATTACGTCTATTATGTATAATAGGTAATTTGTTGGTCAATAATTCATTTATGTGAAAAAAATTAAAATTATAAAAGAGTATTATATATTTTAAAAAGGCACACATTTAAATAAAACGGTTTTGATGTATTCAAATCTGGACAATTTATTATTATATTCAATAATTTTTTCTCGAATATCATTTTCTTTTTCGACAATTTGACAGGATTTTCTTTATCCATTACATCATATTTTTATGTATGTTTCAGACTGGATATTTTTTAAAACATCAATAAAGCTGTGAATATTTGGATGACTAAATAGATAAATAAATAATTTAATTTAGAGTGAAATGCCTCACTGTTGTTGTTGTTCGATTTGTCATTGGTGCAAATTTGACCCAGAAATTTGTAGGGAAACTTGCATCTGTTGTAATGCAAGTTTTGAATATGTATTCTATGAATTTATTATACATATAAATTAAAAAACAATTTTAGGGACCCAATTCATCTAGTTCTGTATTAACATTTTATTTTTTGGACGCAATTCATTGAACCTGATCCAGGCATATTTATATAATATATGTTGTTCTATGGTTGACCTTATTTGCTTATAACTTTTTAAATTTGTTTTAATATTTATTAGAATCTATAATAACAGCTGCAATAAGCATATGTGCGTAAACAAAAAATACATATACCCATACAAGAAATGAGAGCTTGAAAAGAGTAGCTACCAAGTAGTAACTTGGTAGCTACTCTTAGGCTAAATCTGCTTATCATAATAGACATAATATTTTCAACCATATTACTCTGATAATTAGTAATAATTTTATTTTTCATTATATCACACCTATTTAAAATCAATATACTACAATATTAAACAGTTACATAAATTAAGATCAATGGGGGTAAACGCTTCCTCCTCCTAAAATATGCCCCTGAATAAAATAAGTATTGTACTAAAAAGATTTTTAATTAATAAAGCAAATTACTCTAATCAAAGTTCAATATTATGTATTTATAAGTACTAAAACCACTCCTTATAACACAAAATAGTTTCAACTAAAAAAGTAAAAATAATTATAAAATGTAGTAAGAATTATTCTGAGTATACATTTTTAATATGTATACCTAATAAAAAGTCAAAATTAAAATATTATAATACAATTAAAGTATTCTTCACAATTATTTAGTTATAAAATATTATATTTATACATAGTATACAAATTAAATGAGAATATTACATATCAACTTAAGTATTAAATAAAAATATTTATGAAGATACTATTGATAACTATTGGTTACTAACTTGATGCATTACAAAACAGTTTCTTTTTTCGTCATTTCTAAGCACTTGCGAGTAGATCCGATATATTCTAAATCAATTCCACATCTATTATCGTATAATGGATCAATTGTTTTCACTTCACTCTTTTGTTCAAAAAACATGGCTGTACCTGGTATATACTTCCATTCGTTAAAATGAAAAATCTATAAACATAAATTATCCAAATAAAAAAATGGAAATATTTATGTACCTAAATTAATAATGAGAAAAAAAAATTGTAAATAGGTACCTTATTGTCGATCTCTAATATGGGAGAATCGGTCTCCAAGGCTTTCACCTGGACACTGCTGTTTACATTGATGGTAGCCGTATCTTCAACACTGTCTAAGACGACGTGTATAAACTTCTCTTCGACGAACTCCTCCCAATCCGAAGACTCGCCGGTTTCTGCGTTACTGATTCCACCCGTCGTTTTAACGGCAGTCTCTTTGCATCCCGAATATCCGGCATCTTCATTATTTTTGTTGGTGCACAGATGTTCCATGGTTTCGTCACGGCGATTACGTTTCGCCATTCTGTAGAGTTTCTGGCGTACACTGGTCAAGACCAAAGTTTAATGTTTATTCATATATTCTACATAACATTTAGTACGGTTACACGATGGCCTCAAAACGGTTTGAAATTAAAACTTATTCTTATCGTGTAAACACTTTAAATCGGTTTGAAAACATCAAACCGTTTTCAAAATTAAAATGCTCGCGTTAGATAACTTAAGAAATTATCGATCGTTATTATTATTACGGGTTAATAGCATTACGCGTATTTTTAATCTCGATTTCGTAATAAAGAAAAATAAGTGAAATATTTTGTAATAAACGAGAATAAATAATCATTTAAGGTATTCATTAAATTATAATATTATCCATAAAGTAAAGTAAGTTCATAAACATGATTCAAAATTACAATCACAGAGTATACTATCAATTTCTCAGATAAATATTATTGTATCTCTTGGAACAAAATTTAAGTCATGTAAGAAACAATTAAATTTAAATCGGTTTACAAAATGTTCGTACACTAAACCGATTTAATATGGATATGGATATATTACGAACGGTTGTAATCGATATTAAGCTTAACCGTTTTAATACATATTAAAACGATTTCATTTCAAACTGTTTTAACGTCATCGTATAAACGTACTAATTAACTCAAAAAAAAATAGCATAACGTACCAACTAAGTTTCGATGATTTTATCGCCCGATCTATTATTAAATATCAACGTAGAAATATTACAATGTTATACAAAGTATTAATTATAACATAATAACATTTTAGAATTTATAAATTCACAATAAATTTAATGCACGGACTTCTTTCTACTGAGATCATGATCTAAATGATAACACGGGAGGCTATGAAACAGGAATTTTATTCATTGGCATTTCAGTTAAATAATTACTCTATGAAATATTATAACCAAAAAGGTTACTGGTTATCAATATTCAATTTAAAAATTTCTCATCATTGTTCTGACAGCCTGCTACGGAAGCGTAGAATGACAATATAAGTGTATATTAAGCCACGAAAAGGACCCATAGAGTAGTACCACGGGTACAAGAAAGTCGGAATGTATTACCGGTAAACATTTCCCCTTAAAATTATAACCGATAACGACCAGAGAAATTTTGTACGGTAACCGGTGAGGTGTCGGTGACATTGTTCAAAAAGTAGTTGGGCGTAAACGTTCACGATTTTCGTATACAATCTGAACCCTGTCCCCCTATGGCCCTATGGTAGTTAAAGAGCCCGGATAATATTATATCTCTCTAATGGTAGTCATAGGATAAATATACTAGTACAAGTAGGACAAGTATATGGAGTAAGGTTCGAATATTAAAAACTGTTTTAAAATAAAGCTTTAATGATTCTATAATGATTAAAACAAACAGAATTCGAATTCACTTAAAAAATTCAGAGATAATTTTTGGTTCTTGATAAAAAAAATCACCTTGTATAAAAGTACCTACTTTAGTAGGTAGATACCTATTTTACCTTTCAATGTATTAGAACCATTAGGTAAGTATTCATTAGATTTGGTGTGTAGCGAGAAATCTATTAGTTTTATTATGATATGTGTACATTATAATTAAGAACACATACTATAAACTTCAACAACCCCAAACTCTTACTAGTGGAAAGATCAGGTGAGTAATTCCAGTAGGCTTATGGTATTGTTTCTGTATGGTGGAAGAAGTTACTTTATAGTGGACAATACCATCCTCCCTGTGGGAGGTAATCAGAATAGGTAATCCCATGGTACCTCTGTCTGTAACAACCGGTGTAAGTTTTCTGTCAAAATTTCAAGCCTACAAATATGTTAAATTGAATTACATTTAAAAAATTAAATCAGTAATGTCGTGGTATTAATATTTGCTGTTTTACCTATAATTTTCTTTTGAGTTTTCACAATTAATTTGAAAAACCCCTTAGAATTTAATATATGGACCTCTTTAATGCACCAGTTAATGAAAATTACCTTTCAGAAATGGTACTACACTTAACACTTCGGAGTTCGGAGTAAGTTTTCCTGTAAAAAAGTTGTTCAGAAAAAAAAAATCACATCATATTAAAATCATTGATTTTAGAATATACTAAAATCGATGATTTAACCTATAGATCCCTCATTACATTCTGAATCTAAAAGTACATATCATGGTAAAACCAATAATTAAGAATTAAGAATCTTACTGTTATTTAAATCTGATACTGTTGATAAATATACTACTATAGTAGGTGGGTAGGTAGATTATAATATAGAGTAATTTGTTTTATACATTATTATTCATTAGTAACCATTAACAATTCTTAGCGAATATCAGTCAATCACTTTTTGAAATCCTATAACTTTAACAATTTTAACTAAAATTCAAAGACTAAGTGTTTGTAAATATTACTACATAACGCTTAACTTCTTTTTGATCACAATGTATACCGTATGGTGGCCATCAAGTTAAATTGTCATATTTTTTTCTTCTCCTTAAATTTATACAAAACAATTTTATATCTTGTAACAGATCAAACATAGTTTCCCAAGTTGGAAAGAGTTAATACGCTTTGTTGAAAATTCTAAGTCTCTACAATTATTTTCAACTTCATTACAAAAAAAAAAAAAATCATAAATAAGAAAAACTGTTTTTGTGAGCATTTTCCTGTTTTTCTCTAATTATTCAAAGAACTATAATAAAAATCAAAAAAGGATCTCCCGACTCAGAATAAAATTTGTTACCAGAAACCACGCCTGAAGTTGATGATCAAAGCAAGTTTCTATTTAAAAAGTTCTTAAAAAATAAAACAGAAAACACAGTATAATAAAGCTAATAAATCTATAACAAATTATAGTGAAATAAATACATTTATTGCTATGCTTAGAATCTAAAATATGTATATTATACACATTTTATACAAAAGAAATTAAAAATTAATAATAAAATTGTATTAAAAATTGATGGTACAGCAATTAAAAATTGATACATATATTATTTTATCGACATAGTTCTAACATTGACTGAACAGACATAGGGGCAAAATGTGCACCATCATGGCTAACAAATAGAACTCCACGATCTATATATGCTTGAAGCCTAGCTCCACATCTGTATACTTGTTTAGCTTCTCTAAATCGACCAGAAAGAGGCATCCACAAAATTCCACGTTCTTCACAACGCTTTTGCACTAATTCTTTAAAACCATGAGGCATCTGTGTAGCAGTACGTACAGCTTCAGCTAGACCACCCTAAAAGTGAATATCATGATTAATATTAATTAATAATTATACTAAATAGTATTATAAAATGGTTTTTGTTCATATAAAATAATACAATATATTATATTATATATATATATATACATGAATTGTAGGTGGAGGCGGTAGTGGAATAGAAGGCCCTCCAACTGCACGGCTCATTATTTCCAAAGCAGAATGAAACCGATTTTTAATTGTTGGATGTTCAATAATAATAGGAGGCATTAAAGACTTCCATCCCGTATACCAGTTACCAATTTGTTCATGATTAGGGTTCATATTTATCCACATTGTAAGTGTTTTAAGCCATTTTGGGAAAAAGTGTTGGTCCAGTAAGTCCACTAGTGTGGGCAATGGTAATAAATCTGACCATGCAATCACCCAATTCCAGTTTTCTAAATGTAAAAACAAAAAATATATAACAGGATTCTCAATAACAAAAGTTGTGTATAGTAAATAAAACACTTAAAATAATGAAAATGTTACCTAACTGTTGATGATGTGGGTTGATTATAAAAGCATCTAGAGCACCTTGTAATTTAGGAATAATATTTTTAATTAGAAAAGCATCCATGTAGCCTTTCTGAAAAACATTTATCCATGGTTGGAGCATCAATTTAGCAGAATTGTCAGATGGATGCCAAGCATTTAGTGCTACACTTAATTTTTGTCTTAAAGTTGGATAGACAGTTGTTTCAAAATATTGACCTGGGTACATTTATAATTTTATTTTGCGTACTATCTGGGTGATTCTTTTATTGATAACACCCATAATTCAAAAAATAATGAATATTTTTTTGAAAACTTAAGAAACAAAGTGTTCTAAAATGTTACATTATTATTTTTTTTGTCATCCTTATTTTTGGGGTGAAACGACTACTTACTTTTGATTTTCCTATAACGAGTGCACTATATTGAAAATGCCTTAAATATATGGAGTATTAGTTAAAATAAATGTTAGTTTAAAAATTTTTAATTTATGTCAATCCATTGACGAGATATTCCACTTTTAAGTTTGGGTCAAAAGAGAGAAGTAGTGCATTATTAAAACGTTATGACCCGTGCTACAATGATGCTCTTCTACTCTCTCCTAACCTAAACTTAAAAATGGAATATCTTGTCAATGGATTGACATAAATTAAAAATTTCAACAATTAATACTCAATCTATTTATAGAATGATTTTTACCCAAAAATTAGGGTGACAAAACATAATTTAAATGCAAAATTGTAGAACTGCTTATTTCTAAAATTGTCTATAAAACAGATTTTGAAAAAAGTTAACTACTTTCAGAGATAATGAATGTTTAATGATAAAATAATCACCCTTAAAATATTATAGTTATTGTTAAAATCAACTAAAATATTAAATATCAATTTACTTAAATATGGTAACCACGGATGAATCCACAAATGAATTGGAACAAGATCAGTTAATGGATCCCATTGTTCCACTTCCAATTGAATTTTCGGTAAAATCATATTCTCAAGAACTGTATTAATAATTTCATTTGGTATCAATTTAGCTGATTGTTCAACAAGTTTCAACATACTGTTATAATTTCGACATTCCCACCGCCTAATAAAGAACAATTTTATTAAAACACTAGGTTAATATTTTCATTCAAATTCCTTCCAATAATTAGCCATTTTTTTAGATTGGCCACAGATGAGCAGGCTATTATTTTATGATTAATATTATAACACCTGTTTAGAAAAGTCGTTATATGGTTTAACTCTCAGCAGATAGTTGGAATATGCATGCTAGATGTTTTACAAAATCAAAATGCTTTTTATAGGCTTATAATTTGTGTATCCATACCTACTGTGTTTATTGTTTAGGTGTGATTTATCATGCAATTAAAAGATTTTTATTTATATTTAACTATCGCCAACACTGAAGAGAATGCCACTGCGTTTTTAAGGAAATACAGTTTATTAAACACCACCAAAAAAACATTACCATGCCATTAGTGTAGTAGTGAAATGATAAATTTAGAAAACATGATCGCAGAGGTTTTGTCCTGCTCTTTGGTGCAAAAAAAAAAGAATGTCAGACCACACACAGTGTATGATATGGGAATAAATGTTTTCACTAAGAAAACATAAACACGTCTAATAGTAAACTCAAACTGACAAATTTTAGAATTAGTTTTTTTACCTTTAGTTTTATTTAGACCATTATTGTTGGAATTTATCTAAATTCATTCATTGCATTTTTGAGGGACATTAAAACAGTTTAATTTTTGCTAAGGTTTTTTGACTTAAAACAAACTTAATATGCAAATATTATAGGTGATATTATTATTTTATATTATATAATTTTTTTATAGTGCTATTATTATTATTTAAAAATACAATTATTTTCTGTATTTTTTTTTTATTAATTTTTTTTATAATATAACAATATTATAATACTATTATGGTTTCATTATTATATGTATGTACAGTCAGTAAATCACATATTTTAATAATTTATTTGAAACATTGAGTTTAATAGATAAAAAAATTCCTTATATCCTATAGAGAATAGAATATATATATATACCCGCATGCTTTTTGTACTTGAGGTATCCATTCTTGCCATATTAATGTTTGGAATTCATCACTAGATTGAAAACCAATAACATATGAATCATTTAATGTTAATAGTTGTTTCCACTTATTGAGTTCTTCAAAAGGCATTGTTGGATCTTGTAATGGATCCCACGTTGATAGTTTTTCTTTAATCAATTTTTGTGAAATTAATAATGCTAAAACTGATCCACCATTTAGTCGATATTCCGCGTAATAATTGTTCTAAATAGGTAATTAAAAATTATTCAAATAATATGTTTTAAGTGTTTACTTTTGTAAAATTATTTTTACTTACTTTCATTTCTGTTAAACATTTTATAGCTTCATTACTATCTAACACATTATTTTTCAATGCATCATTCAACATTTTCATAGTACCCATAATTTTTTCAAGAGATTCAATTGATTTATCTTTTTCTTTTATACTTTCTTCTAACTTAATAGATTCACGTTCAATGGCAATTAAACGATCTTCATAATTACAAAGTTCTTGATTATTTGTTATAATATTCTATAATAATATAATAAAATATTGGAAGTTAATACTAACCAAACACAGTACACTTTACACTTTAATATACATTAAAAAAAGATTTTTTAAACTTTTTTTTTTGGAATTCATACTAAAATGGGCAAATAACCGAATCCTGATTCATAATAATAACACATACGTCATACAATGCAACCGGTTATTCATCCTTGTAGTGATAATGCCAATAATCATTAAAATAAAAAAAAAATAGATTTCAAACAATTTTCCATTTTAAAACTAAATAAATATCATAAAGTAATTTATGATATCAAATTGATATTAAAATTTCTTTCTTTCATATTTATCCAATACTTTTCCATAATAATTCTGAATAATTTTATTTGAAGTTATATCAAGTGTAACTCACAATACAAGTATAATTATTCTCTTAATAACTAAATGAAGAATAAGTTAGAAATATTTTCAACCCCTAAAAATTATATTTAAGGGTGGTTAAAAGGGTTGATTTATCAAAATTTACTGTTAAAGGTCTAAATAAGGGATCAAATTTACATTATTTAATTTTAAAATATTTTTTATACATTAAATATTAATATATATTTATTTTTAAATATAAAATATTTTTTTTTCTTCTGATAATTTTTGATCTAATGATATCTCCATAAATATTATTATTTTTACATAAAAAAAAAAAAAAAATTGGGAACATTATTAAGCTCTAAGGAACACAATATCACAATAAGAACATCTGATAAACAAAAAAATTATGAAACACTCTATTGCACATGTGTAAGATAAAGTCAGAAAATCACCACTTCCAATCCCTTTACCTAATTTGGTGGGTTCCTAATTATTGTGAGTACACAATAATTTTGAATTAAATAAAACTAAATTAGTAGTAAAACCAGCTGAGTATATAATTTGTAATCAGTACTTGGATTATAATATTTAAATATTCAATCATTTAAGTTTAAAAACAATTTTTTTTACCTGCTCAGCTATTTCAACTAAAAGATTGAGATTGTGTATCATTTCAGGTAGATCAAAATTTAAAAATTTTTTATCTTTTCGTACTTCCCATTGATCAATTGGTTTTTTAACACCAGATATTGCATGATATCCAGATAATATCCTTTGTTCTGGACCAGTCATGTCAATTACTTTAACTCGACTTAATTCACTATATAAATAATTAATAATATATACATTGTATGAATACAATTTAAATTATATGAACTAAAAATCCATGATTTATACTTGAATTCTCTTTTTCTTTGTCCAGGATGTTTGCTTTCTTCAATTACATCCTCAACTGTTTTATAAATATATTGCATTTTTTCGGCTTTTAAGGCTTTTCTCCACCCATGAGAAACTTTATTATCTTTTGTCTTCTCTAATGTACGTTCACCATCTATTTTCATTGGTTTGCTTTTAGATTCAGGACCATATGCACCTAAAAAAATTGTTATATAAGTATACATAATCATATCTATTAATTTACAAAAATAAATTACCAATTGCTCCTCTTCCTTTTCTTAAATTTGCTTCAATTGGGGCTGTAATGCCCTGTAATTTCTTTCCTAAACCATGACCAGGTTGGTAACCCATCTGAAAAAGAAACAATTATGAATTGAATTTTAATTTATAAAAATAATACCTAATTATAAATTACTCCAAGCAATAATTTTGCACCGATTCCTTTTGTATGTTTTTCCCAATCTCCCAATCCTTTATTCATAAGTCTTGGATTAACATTAGATTGTTTTTTTCGTAAACCTGCCAGTTCTTGATCAATATCATAATTGAACATGGGTTTTTCATCTTCACTAAATACAAATATTAATGTCACAATAAAATAACATATAAATTATATTTCTTTAATAAATATTCAAAGTTTTCAAACCTAGATATGTTGTCATCTAAATTTTCGGGTTCGGAATTTTTTTCTTTAGTTTTAATCTCTTTTTTGTTTTTATCAGGTTGTTGAATACCTCCGGATACAAATGAAACTGGAGCAGTATAGTTCTGTTTATATTTTTTTTCTTTATTTCTACGGCCTCCAAATCCTGTAGGTTCATCGTCAATATCATTTCTATCTTCTTCGTCAGCCCAAATTCCTAATTAATAAAACACATGAAATAATATGAAATATTTTTAAAAATTCAAGTTTTTCTATTTAAGTATTCAGTTATAAATGCCATTTTAAACCATTGAGCAAATCATTAATCTTAAAATATCAGTTTTCTTGATACTATTTATTAAAACGAATGGTTATTTTATATTTTAGATTCTTGATTTTCTTTATTACCATAAATTGCTTGATGTTTAGTCAATCGTTTTTGGGGCCTGTGCATGTTAAACTCGTTGTCCAAATCATAGTCTGTGATTTCAAATTTTTCCATTTCATCATCAGACATTTTTAATCGTAAATTAATACGAATAAATAATTAATAATAATACAAAATAAATAAATAACTATTAACGTTTAAATCAAATGACTTAGACAAAATTAATCATTACACCTAATGCCTATCCGGAATAAAATGTTTGATCACAATTATCTAATCTGTAGTTTGATATTGACGGCTTATCAACTTGTTATCAACCTTTTTTTTTGTAATCAATTCACTCAAATCTGCCATGAGGAGTTGAGGAACAGTCCATTTTATTTTATAGTATAATTTCTTTCAATACTTATATTTTAATTACACTAGGTATCTATTATATAATATTAAACTTAACAGTTCACTTAATTTACAATAATGGGATTATTAAGGTCCGGAGTAAAAGCTCGACTAGAGTCGGTCACTGAATTGATGAAAACATCCTACCATTTCGCCTTCATTCCTTTTGTTATATATATGGGTATGTCTTAATTTTATGAGCAAGCAATACAATTAATATATTTAGCTATGTTCATTGGGAATAAACAAAATGTACACCTTTGATAAGAAATACATTACTCACATCATAAAATGTGTAGATGTTAAAACAACACAATAGTGTAAAATTTATATTGTATAAAAGTACACTTTTGTTACAATGAACAAAGCTTTTATAAAATGTCTTAATGCATTGAATTCATATACCTGTTTATAATTTGTTTTATAGTTTTATACTTTTATTTTATTAATTATGATTTTAGCGCTGAAATATTTAAATACTATCTTTCTATTGTTTCTTTTATTTTTTCAATCTTCTTCTGCGCCTTTATCCCAACTATTTGGAGTCGCCTACCTCGCTTTAAACTTCCATCTAACTTCATCTCTCACCTTGCATACATCGGCTGTCTTATTATTCTTAATCCAATCACCTCTTACTCAGTTTTCTATCTAATACTTAAGTCTCTTTCCTTCATGTTTAACTTCCTCAGTCAAGAAGTCAAGCCTATTATTAACTTATTCCAAATTTTTTCAAAATGTTATTGTCAAGTATAAAATGAATTCCTCCATCCTACAGAAACAATACCATATGCCTACTGGAATTACAAACTTAGTTTTTCCACCAGTAACTCGAGCTCTGGGCAACTGGGCATTAATATTTAAATAATACTTGATTATTTTTTAATTAATTAAAACATATTTTTTACAGATAGACTTAATTTATTTATTTTTTTTTGTAAATTAAAAGGTTTTAAAAAAGGACCCGAACTTGGCGGCCCAGAATTTGGACTTATGAGGTAACTTAATATTTTCATTTATTAGATATTATTATTAAACTATCCCATATCTTTTCCATTATTCATACCTTATGTATGAAGGGCCCAGAAATAAATTATTATTATAACATTATTAAAATTAATCATTGTAAAATAAATTGTAGATCAACCATGATAATGAAGAGATATAATAGAATATTTCAATATAATTCAATATGTACTTATATTTCTGTGTGTAAATATCTGTATTTATTATTATTGTTATTATTATAATTATTATTGTTTATTTCTTTGAAAAGATAATGGGCCCCACTGAACAGGTTCGTGTGGGGGCCCATGAGTTCACAATTTATAATAAGAAAAATATTACATTCAAATAATAATTTAAATTTAACTTTTTTTTTACAATTTTAGACTTATGAAACTAACTTAAACATATATAATGTAGGTAACAATAATTAATATTTGTAGACTTAATGTATAATACAGTTTGATAAAATATAAAAGCAAGCAACTAAATCAAAGATATACAAATATTTAAAGTATTAAATGATAGAGACAATTATATAATATGCACTTACGTCATAATTGTTAATTATTTTGAATTTTAAACTAATTTAAAACCATATTAACAGTTTACAGTCTACTGAAATATGAGAAATATATGATGGTGAATATGTATGTTTTTTGTATATAATACAAAAAGCTAGTACTACAATAAAAAAACATTATAATATTGAAAAGTACATTATATGTATTTACAAAAATTCTCTAAAATAGTATTGAAATATTCTCAATAATTATTTACACTTACTGAAAAGTTATTACCAATATAAATAATTGTTTTATTAACAAATATAATTAAAAATATTGTAAAACTATAATTCAGAACTAACTCACAATAAAAACAATTGTTTATTTTACAATAACTAATGATTTTATTTTAATTATTATTTAATTTTTTTAATTTTTGTTTAAAATTTAAAATTTACTTTTATGTAACAATTTTCAAATAGATTTTATGATAAATATTATGTTTTATTTTAAGAAAATTGATACAATTTTTTAATATTTTACTTGTAATGTTCATTATTTAAATTTGGAGCGTAACATGGAATGTATTGATTTTATAATGGCATTTATTTTTTTTTTTTTTTTTGTTACCTATCTGTGAACAATCTTTCTACCAGAAATTTTTTGCCGATTTTCAAGTGAAGCATATTTTCTGAAAGGAAATTTCGTCTAGGTGGTACTTTAAGTAGGTCACTAACAGGAAAATTTACATACATTAAAGAAACTTTGTTCAGAATCATTTTTCGTTAATAATGATTTATCGTTGGGTACAAATATAAATTAAAATTCCCCTCTAAATCCTACCTTTCCAACTTCTCACCTATAGTGTAAAGTGTATGTCTTTTTGTATAATTAAGTTTATTTATTATAAATATTGATATACATTTCTGTCACTGTTACAAAGTAAAAATAAACCTAAATAATTAAACATTTGACTATGTACTTCTCTTAAAACATTATTTTGAATATCTGCAAATTAATTTTTAAACACGCCATATCTTAAAATACTTATTGTAATTTAATTTATATAATATATTATGTTTTTTTTAACACTAGTAATAATTTTATTCTGTTTCAGTCTCCTGTGGCAGTAATTTAGAAATTAATTTTCAAAAATATCAAGAAACAACAAATATGCAATATTTTAGAATAATAACAGTTTAGAAATTAATATATATATAAAACAAACAGACTCAAATTACATTTATGTTGGTAGCTGAAGTAGTGAAATAAAGTTATTCATGTGACTTATAATATGTTATGGTTTATTTTAATGCTTTTTGACTTTATCCTTTCCTTTGACAACGTTTAAATGAGGATATCTTGTAATTATTATTTTTCTATATATATAACGGATTATAAATATGTTTTATATTTAAAGAAATATAATTATGTAATAGTTTATAATCACCTACATAAGAGTTTTGTTGAAGATTATCTTTTTAGTTTGTTTATTAGACTGAGAATTTTTTCAAAGATATTTTTTTTTTGAAAAATTGTAAAAAATATAATAGAAAATTGGCTTCTGTCAATTAGGGTGACATGGAACAATTTGGAACTTTTAGTTACTGTAACAGATTCATTATTAATAGTTGAATTAAGTAAAAAAATGTCATATAAAGAGAAACCCAAGGTTTCGAGTGATTTAGAAGATTTATATTTTCAAATGTAGATTACATTTAATCATTTGTAAAGGACACTTAGAACAATATAATTATTATTGTTATTTTACTTTTAAGTGTTATAAGCCAAATTTTTATTAATTGAAAAATAATTTAACATTTATTTAAAACTATTTATTATTAAATAATACTTGTTCTTATTAGTTGCAGTTTTTGCTCTTTGCAGTTTCTTTGTTAAGGGAAAATTAATTTTAACCACAAAATTACAAAATTAAATATATATAACAAAAAATTATGTTATTAATAAACAATGCATATTCCAAGTCGCCCACTATTTTTGTACGAAAAATAAAAACAACTGAGCAATTTAAAAATATTTTAAAAATTTTCTTGAAATTTTACATTAACAAAATGGTATGGATTCACTCAAAAATAAGAATACCGTGAATCATTTGGCGTTCATCTATGACTATGACTTATGGAATTTTTAATTCAATTTTGGTTGAGTCACATCATAGAGTATTACCATAAATATTATAGATTATTTTATGTTATTTTGGTTTCTGAATTTAGCTAAGAATGTATTGGTTTTATAAAGACGTTTATTATATTTTTTTCATGTGAACACTACCAAAAAGTGAACTCCGATTATCAAGTATAGCACCATTTCTAAAAGGAAATATTCTCAACTGTTTTTATTTACTTTTTGTTATTATTAAGTTTTTATTATTTTATTCTTTTTTAAACAATCATTGTCAGGGAAACGCATATTTCTGTAATCATTTTACCATAATATGAAATATATATATATATATATGTTGTTGAAAAAGCAACAATATTAACTGAACTCCGCTTAGAATCGTTTTGTCATCAGCAATGGTTTATCGTTGCTACAGATATTATTATGTTAATAAAACATTGTTGACAGCAACGTAGCGTCCCAGTTTAATTATTTTAATATGTTCAACTTAGGTTTTCGATCAGAAATAACACTAATCAAAATTGACAAAAAATTGATTTTGTTCCTTATAATATTTCGCCACTGACAGAATTAATCGTTTTTTGATGTCTAAAGTATTTTACATAATAATGTTATACATTTTTATAAACGCTGTATAATATATTTACAGTTTTAAATTTAATATAAAAATTCTACATTACAACCAATTTTTTTTGACAATAAAGTATGACTTATAATGAACCTGTTAAATTTTCAAGCATTTCTGTTGGGCCTAACAATTTTATCCACAGAGTACCTACGGAATAAAAATTACGTAAAAAACTTGTCTCCATAGATCAACTATGGCTAAAATGTTTTGAAAATTTTACCACATCTAGAAAAGACAAGTATAAATTTTTAGTCCACATTTCAAATATCTAAATAACTATATATAGATATAAATATCTAACAAAATTGAAAATAATTAATTTCGTAAGTACACTTTCCCGTTTTTCTCAACAATTATGAAAACCACTTGGAAAATGACCTCTCTATAGTACCATCCCGGATAAAATTTCCTTTCGGAAAAGGTGCTACACTTGGAAATTAGAGCAAAATGTCTAGAACAAAAGTTATTTACAGAAAAAAAAATAAAAAATAAACGTCATTGTAAAACCAACAAATTCTTCACTCCACTCAGAAATTAAAATTAATTTAGTAAATATATTAAAATAGGTATAGTATAAATACCTTAGTATAAATATAATTAATAAACATTTACTTTATTATATTCTACAGTGTAAGTGTAAGTATAATATAATTTTGGAATCGTATTGTATTATTTTATTGGTCGTATTGTAGAACTAATAGTTGGAAGTCGAGTGGTATATTATTTTATATTAGGATACTATAAACTTTTGATGCTAAAAAAAATCTGTTACCTACTTAGTGCTTATATGTACGTGAATAATGAGTTACCATATACGTATTAAGCGTGATTCGGTTAACATTTGGATTGGGTTCAACATTTTTCCCTTCACTTTTGACTGTAATCATCATGATAATAATAAATTGCATTAGGTATAACAATAAACGAATAAATTTACATATTACCTATATAGCACACCAAATAGATTATAAATATTAAATAGTAATAGCATTGATTATAAATACCATTTATAATCAATGGTAATAGTTAAATATTATTATTACAGGATATAACGAAGTTTTACTTGTAATATTATGCGCTTTTGTTGAATTTTTCTTAAAAATAGAGACAATTGTCATTGTATTTGTGTCTAGTGTTCAAAATTTAGAAAAATTTAGAAAAATACTCGTCAAAAACGGGTTTTTTTTCTGAATAATGTATGGTATAAATAAGCAGCGTCAAAAGAGTAAAGACGTAACATCGTAACGTCAAAATACGCGAGCGCTCGAAGGTTGATTTAATAGAGTATTAGAGTATTTAAGTAGGTACATAAATAAATACAAATAATTGGCTACACTGAAAGTTAAATCATTGGATTAAATACTCAGTAAACCATATTTATTTCAGTAAAAAAAAAAAAAAACTAGTTTGGTAAAAACTACCCAGGTAGGTACCAAAAAAAAGTTTGACAACAAAATGATATAGATGTGAGGGTACATGGTAGTTGTCGGTAAATTGATAAGGATAGAGATACAATAATTTTTTTATTAGGGGTGTTATGAACGTGAAAAAAAAACAATTTGCCTATGCAATAATTTAACGCTAAATGCTCGTAAACCTTTTATAATGAATTCCGTTTTCACTATTGAACAGTTAATCCACTTTGGTTATTTATGGTTGTTAATGATCCATATTCAGAATGGGTTCGAGTTAAAACTTTAGTGCAATCGTCACAAATTAATTCAGTTGTTAGTTTACGAATAATGAAGCCAGTATTATTTTCAATAATATCATCAACTACTTGCTGTAAAAATGTAAATTGATTATTATTCTTAAATACGCGTAAATTAATGTCTTTGTAGTTGCACGGATAGATGAGAAAAAATTTGCTAGATAAATCCTAACCTGGCAACATGTAATCATGATTAATCAAAGGCTCCATTGTAAAAAAAAAAATATTATAATTTATATAAATTATTCTGAAAAGAAAATCGACGCACAAAAAATAATTACATTATTGATTTTTTTTTTTTGGATAATGAAAATGTTCGTACAAACATTTTGTTTTTCAACGTTGGCAGTATTTCAAACATAATCAGAAAAAAATCTCTTATCAATTTTCTGACAACTGTTAATATCCCGTATTATAATAATATTGCAATATCTATATCTATTATTATCAGTGCTCGAACTGGGAAAACTAAAGTAGAGGAGCTGTTTTCTCTAACCCCCCCCTAAAATAAAAAATTCAAGCAATGGTTATAATATTATAATAAATAATAATTCATTGTAATACTCCCGTGATTTTGACAAGCGATAACCGCGACAGTTGGAAAGAAAATAAAATCGTGTACTCGTTATTCGGTTTCATTCGTGTGTTTATCAATTAAAAGACAAACATTGGACAAAATCTACGATTACCAATCAATTCGAGATTATTTCTTATCAAGACTATATTATTATGATTTATTATAATTATTTAGTTGTAAATAATTTAGATATTCATGAAATGTACATCCGACAGTAGGCACATGAATAGAATTAATTTGCGAGATAAGTATTTCAGATATAGGTACAATAATAAAAACAAAATATGATAAATCATAGTAAAACTAACATGAAAATATTAATGTTTCATATGAAAATGCTAGGCCCCATTAAGCGTGAGGCTCCGGGCGGGTGCCCAGTTCTCCCCCTCCTTCCACCGGCTCTGATAATAAATAGATTATAAATGATTTGTTTACAACCATTCAATGATATATCATTGATTATTTCGCATCACAATTATCACATGTATACATTTTGACGAGAATAGACGGAATTACCTATATATTATATTCTAGAATCTAGGATTTTGTTACCTATCCGTGAGTGATATGATTAGCCTGGAAAAGTTATAGGTACCTCCGTTACATAATTTTAGGAGTTAGATGTACTCTGGGATTTCGGTACTAGGGGTATGAGTTAATCTTGGTATAATCGTACCGTGGTATCCGTGATACGATTTGTGCCTGTTCCGTCGGTTCAAATTGTACTTCAATACTAAGTCAGTATTAGATACTAACAGAGATATTATATTATTGGGAAAACAGTGGGGACACTTTGTATAGGTAACTGCTTTAACTGACCAAAATGAAAAGTTTCACGGGGGCATCGTGTCTCCTGGCTACAGAGCGGCACTGCGATTAGCCCAACGAGATTTTCTCAGTAGCCAATCCGGTTGCGCTAGGACGTAACGGTCATTAGAAAGAAACGCGTCTATTGGTGCATTGTTCCGACGTAGACGGCTTTGAACTTTCGAAGCTCCGTGATTCCGCGGCCCTCGCTCATTTTTCGCCGGACTTCGGTTGCGACTCGCGATTGTTAAACTTGTCCGCGTATTGTATAATATATTTTTATTGTGTAGTGTTTCTTTTTCCCGTGGTATCGTTAGAGTGCGTAATTGTTTCCATTTTTCTACGGCCAATGTTTTTGAAACGTTATTAAAATGTGTCGTCGCTAATATTATTGTGTTGTTGTGCTGGTGTTCTTCGTCAAAACTCAAGACTGAAAAGTTTCGGTGTCAAGTATACAACGCTATTAGAGCCTGTGACAGTGAGTTCTCAAATTTTGTACATCTCATCCTCTACTCTAGTATTCCAGTAAGGGATCCACACATTTCAAAAAAATTAGTCCGCCAAAATTTTGAAACTGAAATTGTTTTATAGTTGATCGTGATACCGATAGGTAGTCCGATAATAGTTACCTCTTTTGTTAATTTAATAAATCCGCAGGACTTTTGTCAGTTTTACACCTAAATTAGTTTTTAACAATTTATTTCCTACTATTATTTTTAATATTTAGTTAAATTATTTTCCGATATTTATTAATAACGCTACCATTTTTTCATCTTCATATTCATACATTAGTAGATATTCAACGGTTCGATATTTAAACACCTTTTTTTATTCTGTTTTAGATTTGGCATGGTCAGTAGTAAGTCCAAACTGCAGTCACATATGAGGTGAGTGAGTTGATACTTAGGTATATTAAACAGCTAGTGATTCATTCACAAATCCCCACAGAACCCATTACTAAAATATAATCTATTTCAGTACCTACTGATATATCCATAAAATATGAATCCTAGCTGTTAATAATGAGTATAATTTATTATTTTTAATCTGAATTAATTCTTTAGCTAAGTGGCCTAACTAAATGAATTAGGTAATAGCTGCTTTTCATATCAAATAATATACCTACGGTAGTTGCTTTTTATATGGTATTTGTTAAAATTAAACAATGTAAAAATAATACAAAATTACCCGTAAAGTTTATATTATAAGATAGAGTAGTTTAGACGACTAAATATTAAGTAGAAATTAGAGAGTATTTCATTTTTTTCTCAATGTATTGATGATGGATATTCTCCAATTTCTTTAGTAAATTAAAACAACTAACATTTTGTATAATGCAGTTAGGTAAGTAATGTTAATGAGTTTTAAGGAAGTTTACAATTTACTTATGTATTGTGTTTTTTCTCTAATCTTGTTGCTATGAACTAATTTAAGTATAATTTTAATTATTTTTTGGTAATACTTAAAATAATACAATTTGGATTTTTGAAGACTTATTCAAGGTAAAGTAAGTACATTTATCTATTTAATTAGTACAAATGAATTATGTATGTTTTATACAATTTATTATTATGATATTGTAATTAAAGGATTCTTTAGAGTCCTATTACATTCCATCATAAAGTGATTATTTTCAGGAATGAGATAGCTATTAGGGCTGTAATATTAAAACTGTGTCTATAATCAATTAAAATTAGTGAGATTTTTTGTATTATTAATAGGATATTTATTAGGTATTTATAATAAACTATCTAATGTGATTTATTTGTAACTAATTAAAACTGTTACATTTTTGGACAAGTCTAATAAATACTGAAGCAGGATTGAAATTAATACTTCTGCGATCAACAAAGAAACTGACTATATTATACTTATGTATGTGATGTGATGCACATTGTTGGTGGATACTTTAAATAATTTGGTAAAGAAATTTTTGGATATTTATTAAGAAGGTCATAAAAGTAAGTCCAAGTACAAAATATAAATGTAATAATAAGAAAATACAAAATAATTAAATAACTAAATATGACATAGAATTTAAATAAGAAAATAAAAATCATCTGCATGATCTATAAACACATTAATTACCATACACTTTTTCTGACAAGACCAAACAGGGAGTGCTTTTTTTTTAATAGAAATAATATTAGGAGAAAACATTAGTTTAGCATCAAAAATAATATCAAGATTTATAATGGAATTTGTGCTAATTAGATTATAGATAAAATTTGAGTTAGTATGTTTTCTTGAAAAAGTAATAGTTGGAAATTTGTTAATATTTAAAGAAAGAATTTATTTATTAAATTTTTTTGGGGGTATTCAATGTCAAAAAGTGAATTTGCTTAACAAATATTTGCAAACATTTTAGTAGGTACCTATTTAAAATATGTTTCAAATTAATTATCTTTAATACAATTTTATGTGCAAATAAATGGGTACCTTATTAAACGATTATGAAATACATTTATCGAGAATAATTTATTTTATAACAGATGATCAAAAACCATGCATAAAATTATTTATTTATTGATTATAATTTAAATAAAAAGTATAGATTAATATATTGATAAAAAAAAAAAAAAAAAACGAATTCATAGAAAATAAATGAGTAGCATATTATTTTAAAAAAAATATACAAAATTAACTTAATAATTATTATTTAATAATATTTAATTAATTATAAATAAGGTTTTTTAGATATTTAACACTGTAATATCTATCCTCGAATACACTTCAAAAGCAAAAAAAAGACAATGGACAAAAAGACATTCTTACAGAAAAAATTAGGTTGGTATATACTTATAATATTATCCATTGCACCTTATAAAATATTAAAAACCGTTATATTATTCATAGAACATTAATATATACCTATTAAAATTATTATAAAATGTAAAAAATAATATGTATTAAACTATTAATATTATATAGGTAGGCACTAATAGGTACCATATAATGGGGCGATAAGAACGATTTTGGAAGTTTTTTTCAATCTACAGTTTTTATGATATCTGTATTATTAAAAGAGATTTGGATAGAAAATAAGTAGGTGGACCACTTTTGGGAGGCGAATTTGGAAGTTTTTTGATACATTAGTTTTTTATATAATTTTTCAAAAAATTATTCCTGTTTACCTTACCTTAAGTTGGAGTGAATAGGAACAAACATTTTTTTTACTAGTATTTTCATTTTCTACCAAGTTAAGGGCGTATAGGAGCTCAATATGTAATTTTAAAAACATTTAACTCTATCATTTAATGTCTTATGGATATATTTATTTTTAAAATTAATAATATGTATAATAATGATCACAATATTAGTTATGTTACAATTAATTAATAATTTGACTTAATAACAATGAATAAAAATCAGGGTTGGTAATATACACATATAAAACGTTTTATATGTTAAATGTATAATATCCCATGTATTTAAACGTATAAAATGACTAAAACTTATAAAACTTTATAACGGCTAAGACATAAGGAATTATATATTTTTTCCTTTTAAATTTATTATAACAGTGATAATACTATACATTTTAAATTTGAATAAGTATTTAAACTTATAAATTAATATAACAAATTACACCAACTTGGTGAATTTTCTTAAATTTAGAATAAAATAAAAACAAAACAAATTTTTTTTTGTTATTATAAATATTAATTTAGTTATTAATAAATAATAAAGATGAACTTAGTTATTAAGAGGACCTGTATATTATATTATAACTATCACTTTTTTTTATACCGTAACTACCAATTTTATTTATTTGTTTTATTAATTTATATATCTAGGTTAACTCTTCTGTCTCGTAGAGCAGACCGATTTTGATAATTTTTTTTTTGTTGGAAAGATGTAGTTTTCTTACAGGGTGCATTGGACTATGCTTTTAGAAATTATGATTCCAAATAGAGTTTGTATATGACCGATTTTTTACTATTTTGTTCTATTTAGATCTAATTACCTACTAGGCTCAAATCATAATTGTGTTTTGATTATAATAATTCATCGTGACAAACGACATAAACTGATTCATACTAAGTATATAAACTCAATTATTTCCTTATATTCTATGTCTTCCAAATTTTTGAATTTCGACCATAATACGAAGTATGTTCAGTTTTTTTTATAAGAATTTATAAGAATTACCTAGGCAGTTCAATAATTATTCATCAATATTATAAATCAATCTCGTTACATAAATAATAAATTACAGGTAGGTACTTACTTGACTGGTGGTGTTAATATATTTAGTGATATGTTAATTATGAGGTAAATTAAATATTTTGATCCAACGAAAAAATATTAAAACGTGATAATAACTATTATAATGGTAAATGAATTAAGTATTCACAAAATAAAATATTAACTTATAATAGTCTTAAGGGGATGAAAATAAAAATTTAATTTTTCTCCAAATCGATGTCCCCCTCAAAGACAAATCGATTGAAAAAAATATAATACAGTGTAAAAAAAAAAAATCCGTCAAACATAGTGAAACACATTGTTTATGTTGTTGATAAAGCAACACTATGAACCGAACACTACTCAGAATAGTTTTTCATTAGCGATGAATAATCGTTGCGTACAGATATAGTAGATACACATTAAATTTCCCTTCTGCCTTCCCACTTCTCACCTACAGTATATGATGTCATTCTTTAAATAGGAGAATCATTTTAGTAAACTTTACTCGTGCTGACTACGGCCGAATTACCGTCTTGATACGATTATTGCTTCCTCAATGTCTAGTTCTCAAACCCGACGAACCGGAAAAATGTATACATTTTTTCTTCGGTGTTTTTTTTATCTAGTTTATTTTCGCCAGTTTAATATAATACATCTGAGACGCCTCCCTATTCTAATATTATAAATAATGTCACTTTTAGATCTTGCATTGACAATACCCAAGTGGCGTGCCCGAGAATTTTCAATCGGAAGAAATTTGGTAAATAAAAATCATTATAAAATTACAAAATGAATATGCCTATTCATAGTTTTATTATGTATTTTTAAAAGGATTGGGTAGAATATCAGCCCTTATATCGCAACCTAAATCCTATCCAATCCATTCCACTATTTGTACTTTTTTCTTTTCTAAAGAGTAATTGGTTGGTTTACACCATTTAACTTTAATCTTATTAAATCTTATTATTTCTTGTGGTCTTCACTCTTCAGCAACACTCTTCTTTAATTCAGTGTACGTTTCGATCCCCGCATATTTCTTCTGTACATTCTTTGGTGCCGAACCGTGTTTTAAGAAGGTGGACAGGTAAAAAGTTATACAGATCACCACCTTCGTTTATAAAGTGAACTCACATACAACACTCTTAGATACCTATCATGTATGGTACAATTTTTTTTCTTCTTTTCGTAGAACTATGACCCTATACAGTCTATCATCACATGACATTTATTGAGGTTCTTGTTTCATGAACTTGAGCTATTTTTTTTCAGTTTGTCTCCAACACTATATTTCAAACGTTTTAAGGAATATATATATGTTTTTACTTCGTTATTTTACATAATTCATTTCTAGCAACTATATAAAGTAATACTCCATAGAAACGTTTTTATAAATGTCTTTCATACTTCTATTCATTTTCTTTGAGATCGAAATTCTTTTTTTTTATGAAGACTGCCATAATATGTCCATATATTTGTTTAACTTAATAATACATAATTCTTCTGTCTACTGATATTTGACTACCCAAGTATTTAAAATTGGTAACTTACATTAAAATTTGGTTTCCTAGGAATATGGTCTAAGAGGTATCATAGAATGTGTTGTAAGAGATTATTACTATTATTTTTTATCAAATCTAATAATCACTTGGCAGTTGGTATAGCAAAACTCGTACAGAAATCAGTGCACCGTTCAATTATGGCCAACGCCAAATATTGAAAAAAATCTATGTTGGCATCATTCAATTATGGGTTTAATCATTTAATTATTAATATGGGTGGAAGGGCGGAGACTAGCCACTACCATTTAAAAATTAATTTAATAAAATTAAATAAATAAATATTTCAATAAAAATGCCATACAAATTGCTAGATTGGTACGTACTCACAATATTCTTTAAAAAAATGAGTGTTAAAAATTTAATAAAATTCCATTATCACACTGTTGAAAAATCAACTGTTCAATGTTTAACAATTTTCTACGTTTATAAAAAAAGCCGCACTATCTCAAAATGTCACTCAAACGCCGAAAGAGAGGACAAAAAATATAACCAGACCTTGGAGTTATTGCTGTTCTGTTTAGACTGTTAAGTTTGATTTTTTTTTATTATTATTTTTTCTTTTTAGACTAGGTCAAGTTCAAACCGCTAAATTAGACTATCGTACAAACATAGTGTTGTATTTAACATTTCGTTTTTCATGTCATCTACTTATATGGATATCAATGTAATACATGTATAGTGTATACAGTATACTTATAAAATCGTATACATAAATACGTTTATAGGTACTATAAATAATGCATATACCTTTAAAGACAAAACAAATAACTTTTAGTTTATTCACTTTAGAAAATTTTCAAAATATCCATTTTGTAAAAAATATTATTCAAACAATTTTAATGTATCATACATTCATATCTGATGAATAATTTCTTAGTTATAGCCATTTTAATTAGGTGTGAAAATAATTAATATTCAATAAAATAAAATGATATGTGATAAGGAATTATAATCAGCACAGTAATTCTTTACCTTCTATTGAATATTAATTGTTTTCACGCCTAATTTTTAGAAATTAAACTGCTATAATTAAGAAACTATTAATCGGATATGAATGTATGATACATTAAAATTTTTTACAAAATGGCTATTTTGAAAATTTTCTGAAGTGAATAATTAAAGTTATTTTTTTTTTGTGTTTTGGGAACAAAAATAAAAATTTAATTTTTCTCCAAATCGATGACCCCTTCGAAGACTAACCGATAAAAAAAAAATTAGAACTTTAACAACGTTAGAAAAAATCGTCGAACACGGTGGATACACTGTAGGTCATATTATGGTAAAATTATTACATAAAAAACTTGGGAAAATAATGTACTCTGCTTTATTTTTAATGTCCTATTTGTTTTCGTTATTCTATTATAAATAATTGTAGACAATAAAATGTGTACAGAATACTAATATTAGCTTTTAATTGTCGTGATAAAATTTCCAAAAAATTCTGGTGTCTTTTTAACTATTTAAAGGCATTTTAAATATTTAAATCATGGCATGTTTGTAGTGTTGGTATAGAGTGGGTAATTCGAGCGGCGCTGTTATTATATACTACAGTAATATACTATATAGTTTGTTTTATAAAGCTGTTTAACCACACACCGCTCAGAATTGTTTTTCGTTAGCAATGATTTATCGTTGCGTACAGATATACTCAACACCTTTATACATCCCACCTAGTACCTTCCGAACTTCTGACCTATAATAGTGGCACACCCATCAGGTGTGTCAGCTTTTTTTTCTCACTGCATATTTTATTTCTTTTACGAGGAAATCCGAAATCCATATAGATCACTCCAATTCACCATTGCTATATACTGTATAACTGCTATAATTGCATTGGATTGCATTTACTCACATCCCGTAGCGTTTTCGCCATTTTTATGTCATTATTTTATAAAGGCTAGAAAATATTTGTATTAGGCAACGCTTTACAATTACATTATTATTTACTACCAACAAAAAGTTTTATTTTTATATTTATTTCATGAACATTTTTATGGAACGGTAAATTTGTTTCGTGAATTATGATAAATGTTTTTAATTGGTGCACAAGTCGGAAAGTAAAATGTTTTTTTGAAGCTGAACAAGTTACAATTTGTTAATTTGTTAAACACACTGAATATTACACACAGTCAAACTTAATAATAATAATAATAATATTACTATTATTATTATTATAACGGAGCTCGTCGTGAACGCCAGCAGAAGACAGTATAAACGTACAGTAAATAGTGGATAACCTTCAGTTGTCTCCATATTTAGTATCAAAACCCCTTGTACGTACGGCAATATACAGTAACATATATAATATTCGTTTTTACTTTCAAAACTACCTCCATATTGAGACAACTTGCGTGACCACAGGGTCTCTAAAGATGACAAACGTGCCATGCTTATATTGTTTTTTTCTCTCTCGACGACGCATAAAATATAATACTATTTATTTATACCTACTGCAGTTGTGCACTTGTGCGCATATTGCTATCTGAGCGATTGGCCAACAAATTGAAATATTATGTATATTTACCATAAATTATATTATATTTACTTATTAAATTATTCTGTTTGTAATCGAACGATTCAAGACGATTAGAAAATTGTTTTTGTTCACTGCGGCGATTTCGTCGTTAGCCTGTGTCTTGATGACTGACGGGAAACGGCATATTATACATGTGACATTGATTTATGTTATGAGAAAATGTAGGATGTATATTAGGAGGTGCTCATAACATATCCCATACTTTCTCTGACTATACTATTATGGTTTATTGTAATGAAGTATCGGGAAAAATTGTAATGCTAATCTGCGACAATTAATAATAATCTGAAATAAAACATTATCGTAGGTCGAAAACGTTGTACAAATTCGATGTCTACATAATATTATTATTATGAGTGTACCTGTCTATATTTGTCGGTGCAATTAAAATTGTACACATGTTTGCCTATCATCGCATTGTGAGTGTGTATTTATTGTTTACTGCAATTGATGCAACAGATCGTGTATGTAAGTATATTTGACGAAAAAAAAGTAACATACTTAAAAAAAAAACTAAGACACCTTGAACGGTTTAAACAATACTCAGAATCTACAGTCTGCAATACATTCGAGGACATTTTAACAATGTTGAGACGATTTCGTTGAATTATTGTCGTTTAAACGGTGACACGTTGTTAATCCACGAATATGGCACGGGAATCGTGATGGAAAAAACTATAATATCTATACAATATTTGGAAAATGTTTTGTTATATTAAACGGCATTTGCGCAATTTTATATTACAATTAATAAATGTTCATAAATATATTATTTTGTGAATCGTACGTGCGTCCATCATTAATTTACAATATTATGTTTTTATCGATGTGTGTGCAATTCCATTAAACTGTCTTCATTTCGTCAGTGATTTCCAGTGGTAAACACGTCGTATTACCGAAAACAGACAAAAGTACTCGTTTAAACGTTTTTATAGGGGTATAAAATCTACTCAAATTACTCCAATCGAAAAACTTTTAACACATAGCCACCGTGAGTGAAACGTTTTTTGATATCTAAAGTATTTTTAAAAATAGTTGGAAAAAACCAAAAATGACGATTTTTTTAAAATCACGGCACGATTTTATTATTTATAGGTACAATATTATTCATTATTTATAGGCACGTATAGGCACAATATCTTTTGCCTATCACCTTATTTTATTTTTTGCCTATTGGCCTGTGTCTTCGGGTGTGTCATCTTTCAAAGGTGGCAACCTTAGGCCGCATCCGTCTCCAGTATCAACTCTTTTTATTATTTTTTTTTTTTTGTATGAATGGCCGGTTTTATTTACTGATTTTATGTCCCATAAGTATATCAATAACAATGTAATATGTCGTCTCCTAAGCTCAAAAACATCCATATTCATGATTCTATGTTTTTCTGTGTACAGAAGATCATTTGGCCTCAGTGTCTTACCTATACTCGGTTCAATACATAGGCTGATATTATAAATACAAACATACATTATTTTTCTTTTTACTTTTCTAAATATCTGTGTCTATTTTTCTGGTTGATATTCTATAAAAAACACATGGATAACCTATATGAAGTATTTCATTCTAAATATTGTGCTCTATATTTTTGCTATGTTGCCGTAAATATTAATCTATTTTATTTTTTTGGTTTTTCTTGATTATTACAAATTATACTTTAGATATCAAAGAACCACTTTCTTCGTCAGTTGCAATATAATAAAAGGAACAAAATCAGTCACTTGTCATTTTTGGATTGAAACAATATTTCTGGTAGAAAACAATGAAAACGGTAACATCTCGGCGCGTGGCGTGCCGTAAATATTTGCCGTTATACCTATACCTTTTTTTTGGGTTTTTTCCGATTATTTCGAAAATCCTATGGAAGACCAAAAAAAAAAAAAAAAAACATTCTCAATGCACCAACCAGAACAAATTATCTTTCAGAAAATATGCTAGAGTATATAATTCGGAGCAAATTTTCTGTTTTTTAATTATTTTAAATTTAAAATATTCAAGAAACAAGTAGCTCTATGATATTACATTACCGTTTTTTCTTGTCCCCTTTATTTTTGATTATTATTTGATTTTCAAATAGCAACCTGTATTGATGATTCTATAAATAATATACAAGTATACGTATAACTTTTTAGTTAGAGTAAAACAATATATAAATATTATAAAAAAAATAGATTTTAGAATAAAATTCAACATGACATAAATAGGTAAACAAAAATCAAAATAAAATAAACAATACAAAAATTAAGTAAATAACGATAACACAATTAAGAACTAGTAGGGCCTATAAATAGAGACTATTATAGCTCAGTGATTATATGGAACTATAAATCAATGTATATGTTGTATCCGTTGAACTACATCCTTATTAGCTGAGTAAATATCTGTTGGCGTGTCTATTTGAATGTGCGGATCGGACATTCGGTTACTATAGGGGAGATTGTGATGTACATTTACATTCATCAGAAGGGGTAATATGTAGTTTCCACCAATGCATTAGGTGATGCACCTTCCGTGGTTAGTTCGTAGACGATTTAATGTCACCCAAATTTTTCTCAGTAAGTCGTAACCAATCGACTAATGTACATATACATCGAATAATATATAAATAGATGAAGTTATAGTTTTAATAAATGTTGATTTTGAAATTTTAACTTCCGTCAACCCAATGAAGATAAATTTAACTTTTAAATTTATTGTTTTATGGTTAGGAAGAAGGTAGTGGAACATCATATGTATGACGGCGCGACGCATGGCTTTGAACAGTAACTCACTAAATATGTCCCCTGAGCATAATACGAAAAATTTAAATGTGGTATAGCTATAGGTATATTCATTGAATTTTTAATATAGGTTGCTATTTTAATATTAAAAGTGGATAGCGGTTTCACTGTCAAACATAGTAACGAAAAACAACGGTAACGTAACGTTTAAGAGTTTTCTTAATTTTTTTTAAAAAATAAATTCTAAAAAAAGTTAACACTGAGTGTCTTACGTGTTATGTTGATTACCCTGTATTATTTTGAATATTTTCGCCAAAGAGCGATTGATTTGTTTTTATTTTTACGTCAGTATTATCGCTTTAAAAAAAACTTATAATTATGATAGATGATATCATTCGTATATTATTATATCCAATGGGTAATAATAATTTATTCAAACATTTAATACACAGTATCGTGATCGATTAGTTCTGCTAAAACATGCTCTAGTTTAATTTGTTATTTTGATATTACATACATATTTTATTTGTATTTATATATAAACAAATTGTTTAATAGATACTACAGGAAAATAAACCAGTAATATATTATAAGTAAATAATATTATTTTATCAAGTATTCATTACGTAGATACCTATTATAATCATACGATAATTGCTCATGTTCGTATATGGAATCTATAATAATATGAGAGATACTGATATGTATAATATGAGATATAGGTACAGCATAAAGTGATACAAATAGTAATTATACCTTATAATACAATATCTGCCTAGTTTTAATTGCATTTACTATAGCTTATTCAATTAAATTTAAAAAAAATCATGCGTATATATAAAAATTAATTAATACCTACACCATTTTGTTCATTTGGTTTAACCGAATTTTTAGCTGCAGTATTATTTTATTGTCACCGCTTGATTTATATTCGTCAACGTTTTACTCAGGTACTAATTTTCTAACAAATCGCACGCTTTTGTTAATAATTAGGTACCTATTTTTATAAGATAAACAAACGACTAAACGAACTGTTTATAATATGAACAAAATTAAAATTTGTTTTCTTTTTTGGGGGGGGGGAGGATTCAAACATAAAATGTATCATCAACTACCAATAATTATACCAATAACCTAATTTTTTGGTGGGAAGCTTACATTTTGGGGGGAGGGGATCCAGATTCTTAGGCCCATGGATCCCCCTGGCTACGTACCTGTGTATAACCACAACTGTATAATTGCGTTTTATTTTTTTTTAATTAAAAATTCCAGAATTAAAATGATCTTGCTATAATAAAAACAAGTGGTTTGGACTTACTATTTTATTTTTTGTGTGTTGTGTTGCCTGTCGCCTAAGAGCGTACGGGGGGTCAACAAAAGTTTGAATTATTTTGGTCTATTACTAGAATCGTTAATATTGGAATGCCATGAGTGTACCCGCAGACTTCGTTTTTTTATGGGAATACGTATGTTAAAAGCATTGTTTATACTCTTCATTACATCACTGCTTGAAACTTCATCCTTGTATACAATTTTTGAGCAATTTTTGGAAAGCCAAAAAAATTCACCCATATAAAGTCAAATAAAAAAAAAAAAAAAATGGAAAATTTACATAAATACTTTTATTCAAATGCTCTTCAATTTATAGTAGTTCTTAGTCCATTCTCCGTTTTAAATGTAGACGAGTTTATCGAAACAGGCTACAGGTTCTGTCTTCATGTTATGACTACCTATCAAATTGTTAATAAATTATTTCATTTTGAAGTCTCTGGAATTACGAACCATGACTTAATTTATCATCAACAAATATCTCTCTTGACAGCACAGGCTATTACTGTTATCACCTATCTACATATAATAGTATCAAAACATTAAAACATTATTTGCTGATACTATGTACTCGTATTATGTAATATTATAATAATTCACTATATTAATTATCTAGTATAGTTTACTTTGATATTCGTTTAGTAATTTGTACACATGGTTATGTTTATAATATTATAATAAATATTTGTTTGTTCAAGGTTAAATATGAGATTCAGTAATTTTGTAAACTTAAATTTATACATTTATTTTAGTTATAATAACTTTATTTACTTGGTTAAACTAATAATTAGTAGAAATGATTATGAAAAAAGTATCATAATATTTTTGCTTAAGGTTAATATACGTTATAACAATAGTTGCATATCCAGAAGAAAAAAAACCGTGGAGGGGTTTAATTTTGCAATTGTTTATTAATTAAAAAATTATTAAAAAGTTAATTTTCAATAAATTCACAAGACAACTGGAAAACTGTATTTGTATATTATGTTTTAATGGTGTAGTAAATTGCATTTTTATTATATCGATTTAACAATAGGTATGTTAAGAACACTTAAAAAGTAGTTGTCGGAGACATTTCGGGGAGGGGAGGGTTTAACTTCTAACCACCTCCTGGCAACGCCACTGACGAAATACATTGATTTATATGATTCTTTAAAGTATAATATTTTATTATACAATTTGCCCTTGTTAGTTTTTAAGAATGGAGTCTAATTAGTAATTGCCGAACTTTCTCTTAGTTTTAATGTGACAATGTGTTAATATAATTTGTATAATATCAACATCGAGTTATTCAAACAGTATTTTATGTAGTATTTTCAAATCATATGTTAGATTTATTGGATTAGTGGATTAATTTGGTAATACAATTTATTCGCTGTTGCCAAACTCATTGAATTCGTTAGACAATATGTTTTCGGAACACTTCAATAAAATGATATCTACTTGTTAGAGGTAATATATTTTGCGCAGTTAATAAATCAAGTTATTTTCGGTAGTCAAGGATCTGTAAAAAAAAAAAAAAAATAATAATAATAATTAAAATCCAATATTGTTTTCATCGGTACTTCTGGCTTTAGAATAAATTGTCTTTGTGCTGTGTTCTTTATACTTAATGGTATGTTCGTTTAAAGGTAAGGTAATATTAACCTCAGGCTAAGTAGGTATATTACTTTTTCTTTTGTATCCTTTCTGCAGCGTATATAATATTGTTCGTTGAGTATGAGTATTAACTTGGTGTATTGTAAATTGAAACTAGACTTTATTAATGAAAAAAATAATAAATAGTTTTACATATATATTACACAATATTATTAGTTTTATTATTATAAATATTAGATTAATTTTCATTTCTATAAAAAAAAGAGCTGATCCTGCTAATTTAAAAGTTGTAAATGCTTATAAATAGCTTAACATATTTTGAAAAATTTATCACATTTAAAAAAATGCTATGTAAATGTATTTTATAAAAAATACAGGTTTCTACAATTATTTCTTTCTGAATTAAAACAATGAAACCAAATCTTAATGTAATGAAATTGTTATTTCCGTAAAATTTTGCGTTTTTCCTTTGAAAAATTTAAAAGTGACCTCCTAATGCATTAAATAATATATCAAAAATGTTACAAACAATTTTGGAAATTTTCTCGTTTTCCTACGTTTTTTCCCATTTAGGTATTATGAAACTCCTGGAAAAATCAAAAATTTCTGGCCGAAAAGTTGTTCACAAAAAAAAAAAACCAATACATTCGTCGCTCCGCTCAGAATCTAAAAAAAAAATAAATACAATGCCAATGATTTTCAGCACGCGTCAATTAAATAAAATATGCATTGGTCAATAGCATAATTATAACAATAATAAACCGATTCAGAATAAAATACGAATGCATTACGTGCACATAAAATGAGAAAAGTTTTTTGATTATTCAGAAAAACGAATACAAAAAAAAAAAATAGTATAATTATAATAAATAATAATATTATATTTTGCACGATTTCACTAATTGAATATTGTTCATCATTCATCGATATACACAATAATTGTATTCAAATAAACGCTCTGTTCTATGAATAGTGAATAACTTTAAATGTTTGAAAATTAATAATATAAGTAATATAGTATTGCACGTATTGAATGAATAATATGGTATGTAAATGTTCACAAAAGAAAATGCTTGGTTTTAAAATGACTATAGAATATTATTACAATTTCCCGAGTATTCCGTTACGAAATGACTCGTCATACACAAGATTATGTTACTCGATTTACAAAAAAAAAATAATAATAATAAATAATAAGTAGGTATTATGTTTTTTAAGGAATTCATAATATACGTGTTTATTAAATATATTTTCAATATCAGCGTATTTGTTTGTTTTTATTTTCATTTTTACAACTTGTAGATAATTTGAGCGTTAAAAACTACAAAAATAACCATATAAATTTGATGTATTTGATGTATTAAGTATATTTATATAGAATTTGTTGCCAATTATTTCAGATGAATAAAATATTCAGTTATACTTAATTATTATTCGCATAGATGCGTGTTTCGAGAAACATTTTAATAAGGATCTGATATGATAAGGATTATTATTAATTACATTAGAGTCATGAAACATTTTAATAGTCCTTTGATGAACGGGGTAAAGGGTGATAATTTATAATAACTATTGTGTAAACTGTTTGTAAACTTGAATGTAATTTTAGACAAACTGCACTATAACTTTATTGAACTAATACTAAAACATACTTATCATCTTATTCGAGATAACATTTTTAATTGAACAACTTATACAAGTTTTATTCACGTAGGCGTTCTAAAATGAAGACGTCATCTATTATGAATTATTTATGCTGACAATATTGATTAAACACAATCAAACTGTCCGACTACGCATTAGAAAATGTATAGACAATATTTTTACTATCGATTATTGTAGAGATTGTAAATTCGCTAGAGAATCGAAGTGATTTTATTTTTCGTTAATTTTTTACGGTTAAATAAATGTTTCGATAAACATCTTCAATACATACGAATATCCAATATATCATAATGAAAATATGAATTAAAATTAAAAATAGTGATAATCTTTCTGACAGGCCATTTTAAGGACACGGAGACGAGATAAATAAAACATACCTATTATAATATATTCGTGTCCATTTGCTCTTTGAAAGTAAATGTCATTCGTTTTAACGAAAAGAGTTCATAATAATTTATTTTTGTTTTCGTAAACAAATATGTAAGTAGGTATACAATATATTTCTGTATTGGAATTTCACAGGTACATCTATAGCACATAGAACTGTTGGAAACATTGTACGATCCATTAAACAGGCAATCGATTTTTAATTGATATTTTTTTTTGAAAATGAGATATATTTCTAATTATAATTATTTTAACGGCCAATATAAAATATATTATTATTATATTTTTTTTTTTGCAAATCCGGTCTGTAATTTGCGCATGATCGTCAGATGCATATTTCTGTTATTTCATTGTTCGCGGTAATGAAATAAGTGAACGTCTTATATAGATTACACTATACAGTACATTTATTGTAAGATTAGATAATAGTCTCAGACCGTACATAAGTTAGGTTAAGTTTATCCATGTAAATTTGGCAAAATAAAAGGCTTTTTCGATTATTACGAAACCCTCGGTTATAAAATGCGTTTTATGTACACATGAGGTGGATGATATCCATCACTCGTTATATAGATGATTATAATTCTTCAATTATATTAAATTAAATGATCTTTATTTTAATTCGTCCTTAATACAGTATTAGTTAATTACAAGTATTAAATACGATATTTATTAAAAAGTATGCATTGCAAGGGCATCATTCCAATTTGATTACAGGGATCCAAACGTTTGGATTAGGCTAATTTTTCCTTCCATTAGACTATTTTTATATCATGTTTATCTTGCAGAACTGAACACATTTATTGTTTGCTCGTATTCCCGCAAAATACTATTGAGAAATATTTCTTTTAAACACAATTTAAAAAACGAAATTTCAATATCAAACATCTAATTGTTGCCATTTTGTTGACATTATAATTACTGATACTACGGTCATAGTGAAAAATTAACCGTGGTAATCACTGGTCGTGTCTTACTCTCGCATCTCAGACGACCCGGTCCCGGTAGAGGCGGCTATTGGAAGTGGTTCGATTAAATATTGCATTTACATTTTGTCGACGATGGTGCAGTAATTATACAATTTTATGCGGGCCAAAAACACATTTTAAAATGTAGGGTTTCTAAAGTACGAGTATAGTCTGAATGCCTCAGCTGATGCCCTTGATATATTGTTACGCAAGTTATAAATTATTAAAGAAATGTAAAAAAAAAAAAGCAGTATATTACAAGTAACTAATTAAATAAGTAAAGTAGATGATACAAGAGTAAGTAAAAATAATTATTACATTCGAAATATTATATTATTGTCTGTGTCCCGGTTAAGATTATTATCGATAGTTAACATAATATTAATCGGAGAAGATGGATGACATGTACAAAAATTAATCAATAATACTGCTGTATAGCAAATTCCTTTGTAAAGGAATATATAGTAGGTAGCAATATTTGTTTCTAATCTTGTCTTGTAAAGGCTTTACCTTCAAACAAATAACCGTTATAGCCAAAATACGGGAGGCTTTTTAACGTTGTGTAATTGAAGCAAATATATCCGAGTGCGTTATTTTGGACACCTTAGATTAGATTATACAGATTTACCTGTATACAATAATAATAATGATTTTTCGTATAGAAAACGAAAAAGACACGCAACCCGTAGAGCTGAGTACTTGAGCACGCGCGTTAGTATATAATATTGCAGCTGGTTTAGGCACTCTAAAGTCGAAACAAATAACAGACGTTATTTCGTGAAACATTCGTATCGTGTAAATATTATTAACGCACGTTCGAAATCGTGTACGGTTTTTGACATTCCGCCTCCTTTCTTTTTTTCTTTTCTTATTATTATTATTTTTTATTCGTTTTACCGTCGTCGCGGACTTGGCGGGGAATCGATTCACGCGTTTAGTGGTGGGCGATCTCACCGAGGGGCAAAGACAATGTTTGCCGGACGGACGGACGACCGGACCAGAAATGAGGTTTTATTCATGTATTATTATTATATGTATAGTGTATACGCATTAATGAGACGACGCATAACTCGTCCTCCTACTCCGATTTTGGTCTCGACCTACCGATCCCCGGACGTGTGAATCGAACCTACACACATGCGTTTGTTCGATTAATCGCACGCGAAGTTGGCGGAACCACGCTGATTTTGTTATATTTATCCCTCGTTGTTTGCGCGGAGAGCTTCCGGAAATCTTACATGTAATGTGGTATGTGTACGAACCGGTACAGAATTTATAAATTTAGAGTCTAAATTTTAGACGATATCCCTCCACTTTCCTTCCACCAATCGATTATACCGTTTATTCGTATTCAATCACGATCATATTTCATTATATTGTGTCTCGTTTCACGAAATCTCTGTCGCAATTAGCTAAGGAAATTATTCACGACCGATTTGTAGTGGTACACTGCAGCTATATACGTTTATTTCTTTTCATAAATAAACGTAATAAACGTATTAAATACGTCAAAAAACCTCTAAAAATTTACTTTAAAAATATTTAAGAGAGCAATAATGATAAAGGAATTTAAAAGTTCTTCCTTTAATAGTTTTAACTTATTAAAAATAAATTAAAACACTTTTTTGGAGTGTTAAAATTTATTTTAACACTCCAAAAATGATTACCACAATGTAATTTTTTTCAAATAAATTTGTACGTGTTATATAAAAAAAAAATACTTTGTGTTAATCATTTGTTACTTTTAAAATATTAAATATTTAATATAATTTCAGTGTTGGAAAAATGTATTTATTAGGGTTAGAACCGTTAAAAGGGGGACTTTAAAATCCCTCTATCACTTTTGCTTGTTTAAATATTTTTAAGCCCTTTTTTGTTGATTTTAAGTGCACATAAATCCGTTTCCTACTAATAACAATTCATTTTAAATTTGTAAGAAATTGATTAAATGCTATTAGTCAGATCATATATTGATATTTGAAAAATAATTGTCTGTTTTACTTTATAGGTACTTATAGTATTTATCTATATGCCACGCTACTTTGTAAAATTGTTATGGGTTACTAATATATTTTTATTCTTAGTAACTAGATATCACTTAAAAGTTACAAGTTACATACAAATAAATTATATTTATATATTTATGTATTATATATAGATATTTAGGTAACAGTTTTAAGTCAATAAAATTACATTTAACATTGTTAACTAAAGTATAAGATAATTTCATAATAATAATAAAAAATACAATCGTATAAAATAATATAAAAATAATAGTTAATTTTCTGGTAACTCATTATGTTTAATAACTATGCATTATTATTTTATTTGTATAATTGTGGGAGGTTTATCAATCGATAACTTTAGGCAGTAACCTTAGTACTAACTAAGTTTGTACAAATTACAAACATGTTTTGAAACAAAAATAGTTTGAGAATTATGCGGCAAAATGGGATTGAATTGGCCACAAAATAAAACGGTTGCAAAATGGAAACTGACTATAATAATAGGCAAATATTGATACTTTAGTATTCCGTTTTTAAAGGATTTTTTGTGTATCGTTAAACACTAAAATTCAATTTAAATAAATCATTTCGTTTTTGTAGGTATATAGCTTTTTATTGCCAAAAATACATTTTGATTTGGTATAATATTATGAATTACTTATTCATATTATTCAATTATTCATACATATATAATATATAAAATATGAATAGGTAATGTCGATGAAAATGGTTATAATTTTTATTATATCTCGACTTCATAGGTTACGCATAAATTACGTTTATTTTATATTTTCATTTTTATACGTTTAAAATTTCATTTAATTACTGTATTATCTTGCCAGACGCTAGCATACATAGGTACATAATAATATACGCTTACAGTGTTGGATTACGACATTTTCATCTTCCTTGGAAAACAAAAATACGTTTAAAACCCATTTATTTTTCTGGTGAAAAAAAAATGATATGGTACTGTTGGAAGTTGAATAATTGAAATTTAGAATATATAAAGTAATTTAATTTTAATCTGTGTGCAACGATAAGTCATTGTGAAAAAAGATTCTGAGAGAAGTTAAGTTAAACGTGTATTGAAACGATTTACGATTTCCAATAAAATTTGAACTTAAGCCTCTACAAAAATAACTAGTGCTTTGCACTCAATTTTTTTTTGTGGCCACTCAATACAACTTTTGATCGACCTCGAAAAAATTGTCAAATGCTTATAAATATTTAAAAAAACGTTAATAATGTTTTGAAAATTAAACCACGTCTTTAAAAGTTTAATATAAGTATTCTGTTCAATTTTCATGTTTCTTTGATAATTTTTAACCAACTTATTACAAAAAACAAAATACCGAACCCGGTATTATCGCCGTAAATTCTTTTATACGTTTTTTTAAGAATTTTTTCAATTATTAAAACATTTCTCACTACGTTTGAATCAAAAACCGTTTTTATCAGTTAATTCGGTTGTCATAAGCAAGAAAGTACCCTGTTAAAAAATTAATTACTTAGCAACGACACGTACTATTTATTAAAAACTGGGATGGGAACAGGAAGTCACTGGGGAACAGATACGTTTTCATTTATTTTTCATTCAATTCTGTGCATGGGCAAAGTCGTGCGAAACATCTAGTACAAATTATTTTCATTATGACACCATATTATAATGATATTATATCGGCAAATATTACTTTTTTTCTATCAGAGTAAAATTAAATTTATTACAAATGATAATACGAAGATTAATTACTGTTCCGTTATGTTTAAATACCGATAAACGGATAATCGCTATCGAAAAAAATAAATTACATCATTGAAGTTCAGTTCTAGCCATTTTATTTTTTATAGCTTTATATTTGATTTCAACTATATAGAGTTTAAAAATAATACAGTTTTTGTCGACACACCTTAGGACTATTGTATAATTTTTACGAATCAACGGATATTATAGATATTATATTATTTAAATATTGAAAGATCAATCATTTTATTTGTTTATAGTAATATTAGTAATAAACACCGATCGCCAATCCATCATCATATTTGTTTATGTTTAAAGGAAATGCCTTTAAAACAAGTTGTATACGAATAAGTTATGTTGTAGGTTTGGCTTCCTCCAAGACTCAAATATTTTATCATTAATCATTGTCATATTATATGTTTCGCAAATTTTTGACGGGGAACTCTTTAAATGAATCAATTTGTAAAACTTATTAAAGTCTAATTGAGTGGAAATGACAATATAATATGGCCCACTCAATACGTAACTAGCTTTTTTCCTACAATATAGTAGATGAACAGCCATAAACATTTTAATGATTTCGTTATTGCTTCCACTCAAATATATGTGTATAATAGGGTGCTCCTTATTTTTTAAACTTAATTATATTCAGTCCATATTCACTAAATTTATCTGTTAAGTCACATGAGAAAATTTGGAAGGCATTACTCAATCCCTTCTGGTGGACCCAGGGTTGAAAAATGTTAGAAAGGGATACTTTAGTGGTTTTTTTAATGTATGTACTAAACTTAAGTACTTAGCATGAAAATATATATGATCTAATTATAGAGCTTAATAATGTCTATAAAAAGTAATAAAACATAATTTTTCATAAATTCATTATTTTCTAAGAAATATTTATTTAATCGTAAATTTAATATGCTTAATAATGAAATTTATTTTTATAATTCATATAACTTACACATAGTTACACAGTTGTGATTAGGATATTTTCTACGATAATCTTGAACTGTTTGGAAAACAATTTTATAAAGTTAATTTTAGCTTAAATAGTTATTGATAAAATGTATTTACTTGTAACAAAAATTGCTTTTGTTCTTCATTTTTCGTGATCATTTGCCATCCACCTTGCCAAATGATAAGTTCCAGGTTGCCGAAAATTAAAATTTCCCTTAAGTTTTTCTCCAAGAAATATTACAACGAGCTGCAAAAACTCTTTATAGTAATCACGGGGGAAACAATCTTGAAGTATTTTTTCTGCAAAATCTAACATCTCATCACTGTATAAAAATGCGGTTAGAAAAATATCTTATCAATAATACAAATAAATTTAATTTCGCTTTAGTATAGCATATAGAGAATTTTTATTAAAAAAAACTGTTTGAAAACAGTTCAAATTCGATTTTATGGAGGATTGTTTGTTATTATTCAAACGAAAATATCTATCGTAAATTACCTCGTAAAGAAACAAAAAAACCATGATAGAAAAGTTAGGTCTTTGTTAATAATTATTGGATACTTAATACCATTTATATTCAAAGTATATTTAATAAAACAATAATAATATATTATTGACTCGTGTTTTCTTGGCGAAAATTAAACTAAAATTTTAAATTATATTTGTATTTAAATTATATTTTTTCAATAATCCAAGTTGTTCATTTTCTAATGTAAAATAGATCTTACCGGACTAATGTTAAGTTATAATCTGGTATATCGTCTGATAATTCTATGAAAAGTAAAAATAATTTATTGTTTTATGTATAACGCGCTGACACTTTTTTATTTACCGTCATCAGTAAAAATGTATGGGTCATTTTCTGGAGAATTAAATTTTGATTATTCATTGTTTCTACATCTTGAAAAATAGTACGTCGTTAGGCTATCATAGGTATCAAATAACAATAATTTATGTTGTTGTATATATTACATAAATGCTAAATCAGTTCAAATAGGGAATGATGATATCATATACCTCCCTGTTCCTTTTATTTTCGCATTTATTAAGATAAGTTATTTTACCTACTGAAATAGTTTAGATTCATGACGATAACATTATATTTTATTAAAATAGACCTTCCCAAGTTAGACATTTTTTATCGGTAAAGTCGCAGTTTTATATTGCGTTAATCAGAGGAAACATGTTGTGTTTAAAGTAAGGAACAATTACTGAAATTACCTCGACTCACCCGGTTCGCACGGTAAATTGCATTACAATTTCACATTGCTCGCGTTTACCAACCGTGACAAAACGACCATAACAAAATATTTTCCCCAGATTATTCGTTTGTTGTACTAATAATTATTCAAAATCAGGGTTTGATAAGGTGAATTTAGTTTTTTAAATAATATTCTCATCGTAATACCAGACGGCGGTGGTTTGTGCGAGTATATTATATAGATAACACCCAAAATCCGAACGTTTAATAATCAAGAGTCATGACTACAACGAAATCTTATACTCTCGTCCCCCTACTAAATAAATAAAAAAAAACGAAACAAAACTATAAAATAAATATAATAGACACTCGGTGTACGGAATACGTGAAAACAGTATCTGCTGAGCTTTTTTAGTTTCCAATTTACTATAAACACGGGAGATTGCAATATTATTTGAAGAAAAAAATTTTCAAATACGGTTTTTAATATAATATATTTTATTCGTTATCCGGGAGTGAAGAAATAAATAACCTCATACTATAATATTGAAGTATTGAATCCGTGAATATCTTATCGTGGTGTTTGGCTATTGCTTGTAAATTTAATGCAAGTGTAATAATCAGGAATAACGGGTGTCGCCCACCTGTGCGTCACAATATCGCGTATAGGCGAGCGCAGAGTGTAATTTTAATGCACGTGTTGCCGATATAATTATATATCATGTCCTTCTTAAAAAGGAAATGGTGCAATATTCAAGGGGAAATGTTATTGTCAAAAAAAAAAAGTCAAGTGGGTACTGTAAAAACGTTCCGATTGTAAAATTTATATTTTCCCGTCCACACTGTCCACAGTGATTCCACGCGCAATTACCGTGAGCACCTAACTGCAAAGTGCGTATACTATTATAATATAAAGGTATACCTACTCTTGCGTTACCGAAAACTGAATCTAATTTGAATTATTCTTTAAACGATGAAGTATAATATTGGTTTTTGTTTATTTTTTTTAGCATTAAATTGAATTTACATTTAAAATGCAATGTTTTCCGACCATAATAATAATATACTGTAAAGTGTAAACCAATATTTTGAAATAGTTAACTTCAAAACCCACGTGGTTGTGTGCAAATGACCATGTAGTGTCAGATATTAATTCGTGTGCCACGAGTTTATTTGTTTTCCTGAACTCGTCACGTTTATTTATAATCGTGTTGTTAAGATCGTAGATTTAACGACCGAAAAAAAAATAGAATACTAACGAATATCATGATAAAAACGTTCGGAAGTGGACGAAGTGGTTCACAATAATAAGCGGAAGGATGGTACTATAATTATTATTTTAGTTGATGCAACTTTACCGTTAAAATCGTTAAATAAAATAATTATACCTACTTATTTGTTGTACTATATAATGTTTGCGTATATAAAAAATGGTATTTAAAAAAAAAAAATTGTAAAGTATTTTACTCACCATAATATTGTGCTATAATTTTAAATAAATAGGTACTGTTAAGGTGTAAGTAAAATGTATAATAATTGCGGTCGTGATTCACATAATTTGACTTTAACATTTCGGAGTAGTATTTTAAACAAATACGTAGGTATTCAAATTATTTACATCTATTAGGCATTAAAAAAAAAAAAAAAAAACAGCTGTTAACGCTGTCTTCGGTTGTTGATCATCCCACTGAATAGTGAATGTTATATATCTATTTTACACTTTCTAGCAACTGGGTTGCTCGAATCACATTGCCAAAAAGACGCCTTATACGACAGTATGGCCCCAGCGATTTTCGGAGGAAATTAAGAGGAGTTAGGCTAATTGACAAAGTATTCCGATAAAACGCGTTCTCATTATTTGGCTAAACTCATATGTTATAATAATATTTTACCGTCAAACAAAAGGCGCTGCATCCGTCAACAAGAAGACCGGACAGCTGCAAGTAGTTCCGAAATATATATTTTGTACATACTGCAATACAACATATTATGATTATTATGTGCGTATATTAATGATTACGCGTTATTTATTGTTTTTCGTATCTACGGTTTAATGTTGCCCTTGAAAAATAAAAATCATTGTACTGGTTCATGCTTTTTCACTAGCAATTTGTAGGCTAGTGGTAATAACAGTTAGGTAATAGTAGTTGGCTGGCGAGTAAAATGGAATATTCGTTTACGAGTATATAGTAGATGATAATAATATAATAGTAGTACACGGCCAGTTGGATAAGTTGTCCATATTATAATCGTTTCCATGATGTCAGTTCAGGCATCAGTGACGTAGCCAAGGGGTTTAGAGGTTTAACTCCTCCCCCTCACCGAAATGTCTCCGGCAACTACTTTTTAAATGTTCAACAAGTACCTATACGTATGAAATTTTCAGGATGAAATGAAGGAATCAGGTATATTTTATTATTTTTACTGCACCAATGTACAACTTTTTAAAGATTGGAATTATATCGCGCAATAAAAAAAAGGTGTTATATGTTGATTGTTGAAAATAGGGAACTATTGTTAAATAAAAAAATTATATATTGATATGCGCTTATAACAATTATGTCTTAATCCTTGAAATACGCATCAATTTGAAAAATACAATTTTGTCCATGGCATCAGTTTGATAAGAAACGCCTATATTTTGCAAAAATAACTACTCCTCTCATTTTTTTTTTCGGTTATACGCTACTGTCAGGTGACAACTTATAAAGTAGTCACCTATATAGATGTTCAAATTTAAGTATTTTCAAAATCGTACTATTCCACTATTTTTCCTCCCAAGTATATAATACGTAGATAGCATTTTAATTTACTAGTGCATTCAATTCCACAATGATTTTTTACTAACTGATAACCAAATTCTATAGTTACTATATAAAAAAAAAAATTATCGTGTAAACTACCCAATGATTCCGGGTCACAATTTACACGATGCGCGGTGATGCAGATTTTGTCGTTAATCGTAATAATGTCGCAAGTAAACATTATAGAGGTCGGAATTATATATTCTCTTGAAATCTTAAAATTATTGTGTTTTTATTTTTATGCCGTCGTTAAAAAAAAAAATAACATGCAATATATCATTCACTTAAGGCGTAGGATCAATAATAATATATTATGATATTTTAAATTGTATATGTATATACATAAAAAAGAAAACATTTGGTTTATTACATGTTCTCCGCGGAAAATATTGAAAAAAAAAATATAACCAATTATAATAATATATCCAGTATTTGTTCCGTTTTATCATTGGTTATGTAATTGTTTTATATGCGTAATATTAGTGGTTTTTATAAGTACCTATAATTATTGCACATTCAATAATATTAGTAAAATTAATGATATGTGGAAAGTCTATGTAGACCCAAAACCAGATCAAATCATCAAAGGGGGGCAAATCAAATTTTAGGGGAGAAATGAGAAAACAACAATATTAACTGCATATACATAACTTAATCTTCTTGGCGGGGGAGGGGGGAAACTCATCTTAGGTCTAGGGAGAGAAATGCCCCTTAGTCCCGCCGTTGCTACGGGCCTGAGTCGATGTATGTGAGGTGCAGGAGATTGTATCAAGTAGAAGTTTAGGACCCTAAGTATTATTTAAGACAAAACAAGACATTCTAGGAGTAAAAAATCGCCGATCGGTGTATGTAAATTTACGATGTATTTACCTACGAAGTTTTGGTGACATATTTTGTTTATTTCACTGTTTTTCGGCCACAGGCTTGTTTGTCTGAAAAAAGATATATTTTGTTTTTATTTTGAATTATTCACAATGGTATTATTTTTTTTTTGCTGAATTTTGAATGATTTTTTTTAAAAAATTGATTTTCTATCGAAGCTATATTTCTGATAGAAAACACCGTGTAAACAAATTAAAATAATGAAAATGGTAATGCTGCGGCGTGCTGTAATTATTGGTCATTTTACTTATAATTTTATTTCGAGTTTTTTCAAATAATTTCGGAAACCCCCGGGAAAATCAAAAAATTACCTTTTCAAAACATACGTTTAACCGGACTTCGCTTAGAATTGTTTTTAATTATAGCTATGATTAATCGTTGCGTACAGGTGTAAACAATATAACTTTATATATTTCGTTATACCAACTTCCCACTTATCAGGAGCGTCCCTAGACAGTTTTCAAGGGAGGGGAGAATCTATCTTTTAAATAAATATAATTATCATTACGGGCAACGTCGAGGGTGACAGGTATAGTAAAATAATAAAATAATTATATTAAAATTTTGTTATTATTTTGTTGACAATAAAAGTAATTTGTATGCATTAAAAATTGTTATGGGGGGTGTTATGGGGGGCGAAGGGGCATTCGAATTCCCCTCCCCTCCTTGTGGACGTGCCTATCTACTACAGTGGCATGCCCGTCAGCGTAACCGGCTCTTTTTCTTTCAAATTATACGCGTATATGGGTTATCTATTGCACCTATATAGTATTTCTATTACTGTATTTATTGTATCTACAACTGGCCACTCGTATATTATATACTTTAATAATATTATTATATCGTAAATCGATCGGTTATATCTCTATTATCATCGCGTGCCCGTGACAATATAACATCGGTTGTAGGTATCCGTGTTCTATACAGAAGAGCTATGTCCGCTATGCGGTCCCCACCACGTTTCCGAGTTTGAAATAGAGTAAAAAAATAAATTCTCCGCGTATTTCTCTCGTCGACTGCCGTACTCCGTCCCGCGCCCCGCGCCGACTGTCCGTTCGGCAGTCGCTACCGCAGGCGCGCGTGGGGCGGAATCACGCGATCGAACACCGTATCCCCGAAGAAGAAGAAGAAAAAAAAAGACATACACCCGGTTTTTGAAATATCCCACGACGGAATCTCCCACGGAAAGTCAAATTTTGAATAATAATTGTTTTTAACTATTATAATATTATATGCTAATGGATTAAACTTTGCGTATACTCGTAGTAGGCACACTACATGATAAATGCCCGTATATCATTATGACACGTTTTACACGCTCCGATGATGTTACGGTAATAATATATAAAACTTGGAATTATAAAACGTAACGGTGTTGTTTTGTCTAAAACTACAATATTATACGGTTTGTTCAAATTTTTTTTAGAAATAATTCATCGCCAAAAAGTGGGCAAAACAGAACCATTGTAATATACAGTGGACGTAGTCACCAAATAAGCGATATTTTGATTTTCCCCTACATTTTGGATATTAAAATATAATGTTTTTTATGTATCTGTTGGTTCGGATTATATTAATTATGTTAGTATTATTATAATAATTTTAAACGGAATATTTTGTCTGGGATTTATTTCGGATAATGGGTAATGTATATTGTATTATGTTTTTACCGTATAATTATACCAAACTTGTATTACGTTAAAATCATTTTTCACTACAACCGAACGATTTGACGACGGATTACAAAAATAAAACCGGTCGTATTATTAGACTTAACGACAACTATAATAATATTAAAACCAGACCTTATTTTAAGCGCAGGTGGACAGACACATTCTGACGGTTGACGGTTCCATTCTACAAAGTGACTCTATAAAAATCAATTTTTGTTCAGTTCAAAAATTGTAAAATTATTATCATTGATCAGTGAAGCCTGTTATGAAGACTATATCAGACATCATGGGCATGCACGTGAACATAATGTATGGCAATCGAAATAGTCGTAAAAAAGACACTGTGCAGCAGTATAGCAAAAAAAGATACGGACATAATTCGCAACACGATAGGAAGGCTACTAATGTAGGTGAGATGTTGGGAAGGTAGGATGTAGTGGAAAATTTAATATGTATATATATCGGTACGCAACGATTAATCTTTGCTAACGATAAACGGTTCTGAGTGTAGTTCGGTTGTATATGTTTTGAAAGGCCGTAATATTATTTACGGTTTTAAAATAATACATTTCATATATTTTTCCATTTTTTCGCATTTATTATGAAAACTCCTAGGAAAATCAAAAAATGAAATCTTTAAAGTACCGCCCCAGTCAAATTTCCTATCAGAAAAATTGCAGTCGAATTTCTGGTAGAAAAGTTGTTTACAGAAAAAAAATTTTAATCGCCTGTAAAATTATAATTTTGTGATAACAGAATACAAGCTATTATAATATTATATTTATTAAACTTCTGATACACCACTACAGTTTATGATTTTCACAGTTTTACCCCAGAGAATGATATAGCCCACAGCGTATATAATGAAGTCTTTTACGATGAGCTCATAAATTCTTATTTACAATATCATAGTAACAATACTATATTGTAGCGGGGATGCACATTGTGATAAAACACCCAAGTATAGCACACGGAAGACCCACGTCCAATAGATATATTATACGATTTGAATTACGATATTATTCGTATTTATTCGAGATTTAAAATTAAATTCAAAAATTTACGAAAAAAAATCTCATATTATTATATATCGTTATAACGATACGCCTACTCGCACGTTTTACATATTTACTCTTACCACGCTACCGCTGCTGCAGTGTTCTTCTACAGCAAAAAAAAAAACCAACACTATAATATAATATAATATAAAAACGCAGTAGGTATTCGTTTTTTATATACCACACCAATCGATATTACTCAATCAGTGTAAACATATAAATGGATAAGAACTCTACGACTAGAATATATATTTTTATTTTATGTGTATAATTATAAATTTTCAAATACCAAATTATTTGTGTCTTATATGACATGTTCGTAAAATCGTATGCGTGGCAAAAAAATACTTCACCTATTTATTATTTTTGACGTGAAAATAATTGCATTACATTTTGTCCCCCTGCAATTTGAATACACCTATACTTATATATTATACCATAATTATAATAATATATTAATTATAGCGTTCGGATTATACAAAGAAGATTTTTGTGTCCGAATTGATTAAACAAAACCTTTTATATAAAGCATAGGTTCAGTTTGCTTGAAATCTATATAGGACCTACCTACTTAATAATATGAAGGGCATTTTTGACAAATAGAAAATTGACAGGATTTTTTTAATTATATAGGTACAGTGTATTTTTCATCACCCACTTAAGAAAATTACAAAATATGGCTAATTATAAAAATATAATACGAAGGTATAGTCCCCATGGTAGTAAGTAAATGTTCTGTTTTTTTATAAATATTCTTTCAAACAATTTTCCATTTATTAATTACACGAGATATTTTCTCGTGAAATTTTGTATGCATTTATTTTTTTAATAAAAATATAAACTGTTACAATAAGGACTGAAATTAACAGTAAATAATAATCAAAGGAACCCACGCAATTAATAAATTCTCGTGGAACATCCTGTGAATAAGTTATATTCTAATTTTTAATTGTGTAACACAATTTTCATTATAAAAAATGTACCGGTACTATGATCGTAACATAATTAAATTCAAATCTAATATTATGTATTGTTTTATTTTTTCACGTTGTTTTTTAAAAACACATAATTTACTCGTCTTTTTATTAGTATTATCGCTAGTTTTTTTTTCTGTTTTAGAAGAACCGTGCGGGAAACAAGGGTAACCCCTATCATTGGCATTTATCACTATCTGCACGACAGGAATTATGTTTATCAAAAAATCAAAACAAAAAAAAATATATATTTTTTAACTGAATCTATATCTACAACCGTCATTAAAAAAAAGTATATGTGTAACATGTTCAATTGTTCATTGGTATACTATTAATTATCTCACTTACAAGTGTGTGTATTTTTGTATATTTCAATACAAATATATTTTCTCACAATCCTCATATTCACTAAATAAAATTAAAAAACGATATAGATAGGGCGCATGTAACCTCCGTGTCCCCTTCCTGGTTATGGCACTGAATAAAATTATTAAAAGTATTTAATTTAAATTTTATGTAAAATACTTTGTTACGTCTATACACTATTGTATAGATTTTCAATGACATGTTTTATTTTTATTAAAATTTTCGATCGAGTATTAATAATAAATGCAAACATTTTAAATTGAACAATATTCTAATTTTTGACTAAAAAGGCTTAATATCCGTAAAATAATATAATTTTTATCAAATGTTAATCATGCGTAACGAGTCAAAACATAAAAAAATGGGTATTATAAAATAATAATGTATATAAAATATATCGTATATATATCGTGCCTAGGTATATTCAGTAACGATAATAGTAATAATAATTTGTGCACGTAACTTCTTCATTTCTTTTCATGGTTTTTATTCAATGCTAATATTGTGTATCGAACAAATCACACGTTTGTAATAAATTTATCTACCCGAAATAGCCGAAACAACGAATATGACTTTACAGGAATAAGGATAACTTAATATTTTTATACTATTTCTATCGTTGTCGTCCTATTTTGTTCCGGTTTCTACATCTATTACTATTTTTAGTAGAGTAGTCCTGAAAAGGGCTTTTTTTGTCGATGGAGCCAGAAGGTCTAAAGATGTCTGGCTGTTGGGTTGATACTGTTTGGTTTCGTGTACTTTTCATCAATTCTCGATAGTATTAATTTTAAAAAGAATCCAAAAGATACTACTACAACTGGGAAGACCAAGAGAAGGTATACAATATCACCTCTTTCAAATTGTATAAAAAAAGTAACCATTGCCGATATGGTCTTATAAAAACTAAAAATAAAATTGTAATATATATACTAAATTATATCTATAAATTTATATTTATTTAAGTATACAACAAAGACTGATGCCTAATATTTACAAGAACAAGATTATAATGCAGAGAGGTGATCATTAGCAAGACTCATTATATGGTGAATAGAGTGATTACGAGCGTAGTTCGTGGTATATAAAGGGACTGCATAGAGGGAAAGGATTCACAAAGGGCGTGAAGGGACTTTGATGTTTACTTGAGATAAGAGTAATGGTGCATCAAAATGTGCCAATAATCAATTTACTCAAAAATGGTAGATTAGCTAACACTCATTATATTGTAAAAAATCGTTTTACTTATCTACAAACCATCACATATATTATTAAAAATGTAGTATACCGTTTTGAATACAAATTTAAAATTGAATATTCGGTTGGTACCTATGTATTTATAATAAAGCACATTAAAAAATTCGTCTCTAAAAAAATACAAAAAAAAAAAAAAAATGATAAATTTTGCTGAGAATGATAGTCGATAATTAATCCCCACACTATTATCAAAATTATGTTATAGAAAATTATCGATATCCGAATGTTTTTAGATACATGTAAAATAATAATTCTTCTTCAGACTTACAGTTAAAATTTTTTTTGCAGTATTCTATACTTAAGTCAAAAATGTGTACGGTACCCCACGCAAAAATGGTTAAGTATGACCTTCTAACAAGATTAGCAGCCATAAAAGTTGTATTATATTTTTAGATAGGTACGAACTAAGATTATTCACGGTGATGTGTTGGCTTATTGTAAAGGCATTTGACATTTTTCTTAATGCTATAACCACGACTGCAATAATTATCTCTGTATTATTATAATAGTATAATTTATACAAATAATTGTTTTTCGAACACTTTAGTTTATTACAAATTTATATTTTTAGTATATAATATATTATTGATGGTGATTAACTTAAAAATAAATGATTTTTAATTTTTTAACTATATATAGTATTAGGAAAATAAATTTTATCACTTATGTGTTTTTAATATGTGATAACTAGTGTTGTAAATGGTGCGCTTTACACGAAATGGCCGTTGGTGACGTTTTCGTTGCGATGGTCGTAGTGATTCTTAAAATACTTGCAAATCTCCATACACCACTGCTACACTACATTGGTATAAATGTATACAATTTTTTTGGATTATTATGTTCAAGATAAATATTAAATACGTTGGTCGAATATAATAAATAATTTAATTTAAAACATCCCGAAAATTCGCTTCAGCTACAGTCTCGGATTGCATGTTTTAGCCTTTTTATAATACTATAGCTATACTACCATATATAATATAAAAAAATGTGCACATAATATTTTTTAATTATAATAAAAAGATAAAAAATGCTATTTATTGTAATAAAACGCATTACTAAAAAAATATCCATTATAAACGAATATTGATAATTTTTTTCGATCGATTTTAATTCATAGACTAGGTAACTTTATTATTTGACTCAACATGTTACCATATCAGAAGGATAGTTTATAGAAAAAAAAAAATCAAATAGATTATTTCTAATATTATTTTATATAAGTTTAAATTGCTTATTGAACAATAATACACAAATAACATTTAGTAAAATTAGGAAATTAAAAGACAAATAAAATAAGTATATCATGAGTCATTAAAAATGGATATAACCTTAACAGGCAATACTAATATGATCGAATGAAAAATATTGTACATCGAAGAAGAGTCCTTGACCTTCGAATTATTCTAATAAACATTAATCTCGATTGTCCTCGGAGTTTCCCATATTGTTTTTTCATTTTTGTTTTCTAAACTTTCACATGGGTGTAAAAGAAAATTTAAAAATGTATTCAAATAACTATAAACATTTATATTTAACTTGAAGCTATAATCTCTAATATTATTATATAATCAATCAAATACACTGTACGCAGAGTAATTTTATTATTTTCGTTAGTGTAATTTTTTTTGTCTAGTAAGTAGACCTGATTAATATTCGCATTTTACACAAAATAACCTAGCCTAACGCAGTTTTTACAAATAATTATACTATTTTTATCACTCATTTAGTGTCCTAATAAAAATTACAGATGTATTATGCAAAACAATGTTTTTTTTTTTTGCATTACCTAATATACAATTGAATTAGAGCATAGGTATGTGGAGTGTATTAAAGTGATGAAGATGGGTAGACAGATGTAGATAGCAATAATAAGAATAGGTACGAGAGCTGACCCACCTCATTGCATATTGTTGCGCGTGGGATAAAGCCGAAGAGGGAGAAGATAAGGAATCATAATTTAATACTATATGCAATTTTTATTTGATTTTACGAAATATCTAAAAATTTTAGTCTACTTACAGAAATACGTGTCTATTTTACTAGTATATTAGTATATTAATACGCATGTTCAAAGTAGGAAAATTAAATTTGCTCGTTGATTCTAAATTCTTTAACTATTTATAATTTCAATATGTGAATGTATATACGAACATCCGGACCCTAGTTATCACGATTCATATCTATACCGCCTCGATGTTTACACTACCCACTCGTTTATATAATAAATATTTTTATCTATCAATATCAAAAAGGTGCAATCAAAATAATGCATAGACCGCGTGTCGTTCAACATGACTAGCGTATAATTTATAAAGTGAAACACACCTATTGGTTCATACATGGGTACTGCGAATATTAATATATAGATATATATAGATATTTATAAAAGCCAGACATACTTCTCATCATAGGTAGACCACTGTTGTGGGCACTGGTTAAAATGAGAAAAACCTGTGAAGTGGATTTGCTGAAAATTGAGGATTGTTCCCGTCATTCCCGAAAACTAACTATAAAGCCAACCAAACTTTTATGAAGCCCACGGGGTTAGGATGTCAACAAATTGTTCTCCACGTATATTCATAAAAATATTATGCTAATAAGGTTATAAATTAAACTCCTTATCTGAAAAAATTATACACACACATATGCCTACTCGGTAAAAATAAAGTAAAATAGTCTCATTATTAAAGAATTTATTTAAAAAAAAAAATAGTTCGAGATTTTGATATTTCATTAAAAATACCTCAGTCACAAAAACTAAAGCCTTCCTCCGCACTTCAAGACTCCGAATTAAAGGGAACTGCGGATGACTTTACTTTAAATAAGAAGGGGCCCCTCTCCTACTGTAACCACTGGTTGTAGATGCACACATTGAAAGGTATAGGGTATCGAGTAATTTAGTTTATGTACTGAAGACAATGATAAATCATTGTAGTGGAAAAACGATTCTAAACGCTCCATGAGAACTTATCAAACCGGTAAAGTTAGGTTAGGTTAGATTAAACGTTAAATTTTGACAAGGGTATTAAATTAAAAAGTAAGATAACTCTAATATTATAGTAAATGTGATTTTTGCAATTTTCTAATAGCTTAAACCGCGCGTGAAATAACATAATTCAAATAACACACATATAATTTTTGTAAAAAGCCTTTCGGCATGATTATGTTACATTTGTTTCTTGCGACTGTTCAAGTTTTTTTTTTTTACGTTTTAATAAGCTACCGTCGTATTACGTGAAAACTACCGTGAATATATTATTATAATTAATAATGTCTATACGGCATAAAAGTATACAGGTAAATATAATAATTAAACCGTAATATATTATAAACCTATAGCACAGTAGTGTCTCTTCTGTAAACCATAAATGTCCGAGTATAGCGTATTCGCCCTTCACTCGTACTATTATTATGCGTACCTGCCCGTGTAAGCTCGTATACCTACGTGGGTACGTTATTCCATTGCTCGCTGAGTTTTACGTTCGTTGATCATATGTAACTGCAATAGACCGTACAAATCGTTTTATGGTACGCATAGGTATACTTACGGTTTTTATTATAGAGTTATACAATAACCTATACGACCATACGAGTATATAATACATACTATATGGCATTACCATTTATCAATAAAACGAGATTTGTCCATTTATAGAAACTCGTTTTTCTCTGCAGTCCGGGTAAATAATAATAATAATAATTGTTAATATATACATAAAATATATGTTTTATATATATATAAAAAAAAAAATCTATATTTATATATGTATTATTATACATTGATAATAGCTGCAATAATTATCTAGTTCTGCAGTACATGTATTATACATCATTAATTTCCCAATATCGAGATGTTTTTATTATATACGTATACGTAGGCAGTATAGACACCGATATTGTTCGCTGCGATAATAATAGGTACATCATCTAAATCATATTTTTCTCTATAGATCATTTCTATAATTCTTCTAATCAAATGAATTTTAAATATTATTATATACCTACGTATAAAAAATTAATTATACCTACAGCGGTTTTTTTTTTTTTTGCAATATAATTATATAACAATAAATGTCAATAATAGTAGTATTATCTGGAAAATAACTTAATATAGGTGCTTAGTACCCGCTATAATATTAAAACTGTAGAATCGGTGCCTTTAATAATACCTATATCATAATCATAATGTACATATAATTTTGGTTTTAAATTATGGGTACACCTTCAACAAAAAATATAGATAAGTAGATATTACAGAGTTCTTTAAATCACGAACATAATATATAGGCACGCCTATTAATTTTACTATTAACTTTTACCAAACGCTTTGGTTTGGTAAATTTTCCTAAACATTTTTTGATCTTGATGGTGTATTAACGAGGTCTTTTTTTCTTACAGTTTTTGAATAATTGGTTAAAACTGAAAATATAGGTAATGTAACTGAACAAATCTACTGTGATGACAATTTCATTATTTTAGATATTTTCGATTTTGTTTTTCTACCAGAAATCAAGTTCCGAATTTCGAGAGTAGCATTTTTTCCCGAAATAAAATGTTGTCTTGTTGGTAAATAAAAATATCGTTTATTGATTTTCCTTATAGGTTTCTTAATAATTGGGAAAAAACGAAGGATTAAGACCGGTTTCAATATTATTGATTTTTTTTTTTTGTTGTAATTCGGTTAAAAATAATCGCAGACACCTGAAATGTTCACATAATACTTATAATAGCATTTACTAAAAGCGGTCAAATGTTTAAAACATTCTGAATATTTTTGATTTATAGAATTTTGATAATTTCTATTTTTTTTAGTTTTCTTTGGTTGTATGTAGATATACATACATGATTTACATGATGATGTAAATTATTTCGGCCGAATAGAAATGTTTCACGATTTAACACAAGATTGTTTATCATATAAGTTGTACTCGGTAGTAAAAGTTAAGCGTATAATGTAATCGTTCTTTTTTTTTGCATTAGTTTTTTTTAGTTCAAATTTTGACGAAAATCGTCATGAATGCCTAAAGATGAGGGCCAGACGGGGCATCTGTCCTCCCTCTTGGACTTCAAAATATAATTTTAATAATTAGATAATTTATGTCAGTCTAGTCATCAAAAGGCTCAGATAGGTTGTTATTTAGGGCTATACGTAAAAAAAAAGTAATTTGAAACTTTACTAAGACACTGCTCCTGCCTGTTAAATTGCCTGCGGGCGCTCATGAAAATCGTAAAAATTACATTTTAAAACGCGTTGTTTAACCGAACTTCGTTCAAAATCGTATTTCGATAGCAACAATTTTATCGTAGCGTATATGGATATAAATTAAATAACTATACGGTATCCTACCATCTCGATTACTTCTCATCATACAACAGTGGTACGCCCGTCAACAGTATTGGCTATTTTTGCTGGTCCTATAATATACTTACCTTCGTACCGAATATCGACGGTGAGCATTGCGTCGGACAGCGCCTAAGGTACGAGGGGGGGGGGAGAGACAAACCCCTTTTATAAATCGTTTAACGTGCATTTTACGCCGAATGACGATTATCAGTCGAGCGTTTATAATTTTTTTTTTCTCGTCCTGATCCTAACGGTAAACGCGACAAAAACGTATTGCACAATCACGATTACAATGACCGTTTGTTATTCTACTATATAATATAATATTTCGGCGCGTTTTGCAGAGGTCGTGGCTGCCTGTGCCTATACTACCCGTACGTCCGCCGCCACTGCCGCCGTCACCGCCCGCCGCCACTGCTGCCGCCAGCGCCGCCGCCGCGACCGGTCTCGTCGTATTGTACGGCACGGCGGCGGTACCGGCGGTGTTGTGACGCGCGTTTATTATCACGCACAACAGCAATAACAATAATAATATAATAACAAACACCGGCCGTGTTGAGGGTGACTTTTCACCGAGTCACGAGCGGAATGCAGCGCGGTGGGATGCGCGGCCGTTGATAAGAGCACCGTGTGCTTCTATGGCGGCTCGGTAACCTCCGGGGCCGACGACTACAATAATAATATACGCGTAGGCCCCCGTAGGAGTCGTCCGCGAAGGACGGCGCTGCTATACGTAATCTGGCCGGCTCGCCGTCGCCGTAGTTTCCAGACGGCGGACACACCGGTTAGTACCCATAGTGCTTCATTAGACGGCGGTTTGTGGTACCTATACTGCGTCTCGCGAAAAAAAAAAAACGAATAAACAATCAAACAACAACGCTAAAATATCGTTACGTATATGTTTTTTTTTTTTTTTAAATTATTTATTTATTTCGTTTTCGGTTTACTTACAGTACACATACACTTATATTATTATTTCCGTCCCGTGGTTACCCCGTAGTTACCACCTCGCCGGAGACTACAATCCACGCGATCCCTGGCGAGACAGGTTAGACAAACGAACCGTTTGATAAAATATACATATGCATTATACATATATGGTAATACCTAATAATATAGTTTTACGATAATTTAACCGTTTTACGCCGCTTTAACTTAACACTATTGTTCCGCATAACATTTCATTGCGATTCAATTAGATTTTTCAGCTTAACATATTATAATATAATAACTCGTGACGATACGCGTATCATTAAGTATCAATTAAACCTCGGTCGTCTGTAATAAGTAACCGTGCGGCGACGCGGGATTCGAAAATATAATATTATCATATTAACAATACACACGGATTCGCGTTTAATTCTTCCCGAACTTGCGGTCCGTACGAATTATTATACGTACGTGTTACAAATAGGCTGATAAAACGTATTAAAGGAGCAGGTTTCTAAAGGTACTTCCGTTTGTCGAGAATTGAAAACAGGTATGCGAATAGTTTATTTTTTTTTCCCCGAATTCATTTATACGAAAGCCGGCCGTTTGATATAATAATAATATTATGATAATATCACGAGTTTTGTAGGTCGTTGACATGATACAGTTAAATTTACAAACTGCAGCCGGCCGAATCAAAATATTATACTTTTTGAGAATTACAATAATAATTCGAACGGTTGCTCTGTATAGACGCGAGTTAATAATTTCAATTTAATTTCAATATACCTAGGTAAATCTGAGATAATTTTGTTTTTTTTTCTAACTTTCGTTTTACACGTAAGAAATTTAAATATCCTTAAAACAGTTTTCGTCTGAATAAGGCACAATGAGTAACGAGTATATTATGACGTATAAAACGTTAATACAAATTAGTACGCTTATAAAATTCTATATACTGAGAACTAAACTGGATGAGTCATTGATATTGTCTATAATCACGCGTATATCTATAGAATCAGTCATATTTTACTACCTATGTCGAATTATTTGTGTACCAGCCAGTCATGATTTCATCAACAATTATGTAGACATTGCTCGGTGTGTGTGTGTGTGTGTGGGGGGGGGTAATTTTCAAAATTCTAAAATCACTAGGTGTTATATTATTATTATTATGTAGGTTTGATTTTTATCGGCAAATCAGAGTTATAAATCTTTTTTTTTGTCCATCAAGAGATTTATAATTAGGTAAATATAAAAACAATTATTTTTTTTCAAAAAAGACTTATCGAAATAATACTATAATATGATAGCAGAAACTGCAGAGACATCAATGTTGTTTCGTATCAGTGCGCTTGTTAACTAAGTTTAAAACTTAATCATTTCTAGCCCAAGCAGAACTAATATTATTTTGTATAAAATAATAATAATTATTCAATTTTTTTGGTTTTTTTTCTAAACATTTTGTTCTAAAATTTTGATGAATAAAAAGTAACGATTAAACATATAGATCGAAAATATTATAATACCTATAAAAAAAAAATGAATACAATGAGTATAGTATATTGTTATTTTAAAATGTTCAATGGTTTTTTTTTTATCGATAGTTCCATGATGATGATACAGTATTATTATACTTTACCAAGTTTATGATGTCTGTACTAGGCGCAAGTATACAGTGTGTTCCATTCATGAAATATTTTAACCGGACGAACTTGAATTGAAATGGGGGGTATTTTTTATTTTAGTACTATCGAGGGTACCGGAATAAACATATTTTGAGCTTATTTTCAAAAATGTTCAAAAACCCTCGATGCTTTGCACAATAAAACTTCATTTTTTTACCTGAAATAACATCTAGTTTTATCACTTACAGAACTGAATAATCTTGATTTTTTCAAACAACTTTGAATAATACGATTTCTATCAATCTTAAAAATTACTTAAGATACAGCCATATCTATTTTTTTTAAATTTAAAATTAAGAAAAATCTACGTTTTATTGCGGGGTTTAACATTTTGAGAATTTGATCAATGTGCATATTTCGCTACACCCGATAGTTCTAAAAAATAAAATAAAATACAACTTTAAAAACACTTTGGTTCAGTCTAAGCTGTTCCGTCTAAAATATTTCGTGTTACCATGGTAATGCATTTGCAAAGGTAAACACCCTGTATACCATATGATGGCGGCTGCAGTCTCCATAAATTTAAATAAAAAATGAGATATATCGTTTCTTTCTCGGAATGTAACATGGGTGAATAATGCAACCAGTTTCTGTTTCTCGTCGCACTTTATATGATATTATATATAGGTATTAACTCGGCTAATAAGCCGATCTATAGTGACGGACGTTGCAGTATTATTCATATGGGTCCAAACATTAATACTTACTGTATTTTTATGAATTTAATATTTTATTTTCGCTCTGGTATAATAATATATAGGATTATAAATTGTATATTTTCTTTTCATCAGCCGTCCGATTTGAATAATTACAATACAAAAAGAAAAATACTACAATCATTTTACGATCATTCGGTTATCTGCAGTCGTCTAATATGTTATGTATGCGTTTAAACCGAAAATTATGAGATAGAACTTTTTTTGAGTTTGTTATTTATTTATTTTTTTTTAATATTCGTATTATCGCAATATTATGTGATGATTTAACAGAACGTGTTATTTGTCAAGTTTTGTTAGTTACCTAGTCTTATAGTTTTATTAAAGCGGATGCAAGATAATTTACACGAATTTTGACGGTGCCTGCATACCTTCTGCACGTTTAAATATTACCTAATTATATCTCATAGATCAAACAACCTATTATATAATTTGTATTTTTTTTTTATCATCATTAATAAATACTTTTATAGCTCGGGATTATTGGTTTTCTAATTATTCAATTATAGAAAGTTAATAATAAATCGCTTTCATATACATTTACAATATTTTTATTTAGTTTTGCAGCCTAATATAATGAACTATCCGTAAGTATTATATTGTTTTTTAGGTTAATCAACCTAATCTTGCTTCATATACTTCGGTAGCGCTTAAGTAGTTTAAAAATATTCGGGCAAACAAGGCAATAATGTATTATATTGGTCTGCTTTGAGTGTAATATATTACATTATTATTCGTTATAGTTATATTTTCTACAAATATTATTCATACTATGTATATTTCCCATCACTAGCACCACCCACCTATCCACCATCAAAAAATTTGGTCGGGCGATCGCCCGACTTGTACTTGTACCCGACTTGTAAACCTAAGTTCTGCGCCACTGAATTATATTTTAAAAATAAACGAGTTATTTTTTATCATTATATATACGTCTTCCTTGTTTTTTTTTTTATAATTATTATATGTTCAAATTCCAAATAAATATACAAACAAACGTAGTTACTAGTTACAGCATCTATAATACCTAAATATTATTATAGTACCGTTTTTACCTTTATAGATGATTCTAAATTATTAAATATTCAACTTTGCTTAATTTTTCAATTATTAGACACCTATTCAACTTGAATTAATTTCTAAATTATTAAATATTCAATTTCGCTTAATTTCTAAATTATTAGATATTCAATTTAACTTAATACAGACAATAAAGCGATCGAACATAATTTTTATAAAGTAAGTGTTAGAATAAAAATGATAAATAAAATTCAATAAAGTATCTCACGAGGATTTACTATAATGCCGAGTTTACACAATGCGTAGTACTTGTCTTTAGTACTTGTCACTCGCACTATTACTCGTACTCCTACTCTCTTGAATCGTTCACACGTGCCATGTTTACAGTTTAAGTATAGGAAGCAAGTATTAGCGAACCAAATGTCACGATGGACCGCCGTCTTTTTTTAAAGAAAACTTTTAATCGTTATAATATCGTCATTGGAAATTAGTTTATTTCAAATTTCGTATTTTAGTTTTAACTTCTAGTACATTAAAACCAACAATATTCATAACTTCTACTTCTTACTTCTACGAGTAAAGTAGAGTCATGGAGTGGAAAGCAACTTATTGTTAGTAAATAGAAGAGATATCTATTTACTTGCACTCGTGGTTTTACTAGTGCTTAGTATTATTTGTATTGTTTACACGTAAGGTGAGATTGCGAGTGATAAGTATGACTAATGATAAAATGTGTTACGCATCGTGTAAACTAGGCATAATATGTAGTGGGTTATGCGATGCTTACAATGTTATTATTAAACTATATATTTATTCCTGGATTTCCACTATAACTAATAGAATACATCGAATTCGTTAATGGAAGGCTTGAGCATGGATTACGTACTAACAAAAGAAAGAAAACGTATAGGTATACATTTAGATCAACGCATTATACAAATAAATGAAAATGTCTAAAGATAAAAATTTAAAAGAAATGTTTATTAAATTTATCGTTTTTTTCAAAAATTAAATTAGAAAAACAATTATAAAAAAAGTTATAATAATAATAATTATGTACATACTTGTAATACAATATTTATAAAAATTAAATACACGTTTAATAATTAAAATAATTTTAAATTTTGAGTCCACATTATATAATTTCAGCAGGTAAAAATTACAACGGGCGGAAATAGCACGAAAAAAGTGATGAGGAGGAAAGTGCACGCTGCGTTTAAAATTCAATATTTCACCAATATAATTGTCTGGTTTCCGATAAAATGATATCTGTCAGACAAAATTCTATCTAATCAGTTCATATTTTTTTTTGAAGTGGACATTTATACATACATATATCTACATAATTATACACATACATATATTTCACTTATAAAAGTATGAAATCACATATTTAGTTTCCATTTACGATAGGTAGGGTGACTGCTCCAAAAATAAAAAATTATCGTACTACCACATCAAACTACCACGAGCTGCCATTGCTACTTCGCAACCATTTTAAAATAGTTAATCTTCGTGGGACAATATTTGTCTTTATATATAATAAAAAATAATAATAATAGTTTTGGTTTAAATTTTGAATTGTCATTATTTGTTCGAATTTTATTAGACAATAGCTTAATAGTTAAAATTAATTAAAAATATTGTAGCTTTAAGGTGTTAGTCCATAAATTTGTTGCTGTGTGTCGTAAATCTAATATTAAGAGAACGTGATAAGAGAGTCCAACTTACTGGCAACAGAAATTAAATAACTTATTAGATTTAAAATTCTGTCGTTTAGGTTGAAATTAAAGTTTAAATACAACGCAGGTAACAACATTTAATGAGGAGATATTTTCGAGGGTATGACGACATAGCTTTTTTTTGTTAAAATATGGTTAGACAAAAGAGCTACAGGCATCTGCTAATTTGAAATAGATGTTTGGTCATATATTTGAACAAAAATAAACAATGGTGCCATCGAAAATATTCGTCTCTATACATTTTGTACCACGTCCCTTAAACTCTAACTTTAACCTAAACACCGTAATTTCAATTTAAGTTATTTGATTTAATTGGATTAAGACAGCAGATAATTAAATAAACTATAATATAACATTATTTTTAAATAATATGTATTTATAGAAATCCAAATACACAATGGGTATTTAAGCTCAATGGGTGAGCTTTTTCTCACTTGGTTAAAAAAAGTCGAAATCGAAATCTAGAATTTATTAATTTCAATTAACTTAACTTAAATAGTATATTTTCTAATAAAAACTTCTTTATTTAAATTAAAAATATATTATTTCTTATATCTATATTATTTTGAAACTACCCGATAAATAAACCGATACCAAAACCATAAATGTTTTTATTTTCTATTTTTTTTTTTTATTTTTTTGGCAAGTAATATATTACCTCAATTTTATCTAAAGAGACATCGACATAAAATTATTGATTATTTTCAGCCTCAAGAGCGACTTTCTCTCCATATTCAGTCTCATTATAATAACGTGTTAACACGTTAGCAAATAAAATATATAGGTACCTATCTACTTTAAATTATGAAATATAATCGATATAATGTTTGTTTATTTAGTACTTATACGTATTGATTTTGTTTTTATGTCTAAATATATTACGCATCTACTTTTGTTTGAAAGTTAAATTTTTAGAGAGGGTATGAGACATATTGTTAAATAAACACAGAAATCCAAAATGTATTTACATTTATCTTTTTTGTAATTACAGATACCTTTATTTATATATTATTATGAAATAAATATAGATACCTATATAAGTATAATAGTATTAAATTATATTCGGATTATTTGTAAAATATTTTCCGATCGACAACTCTGTAGGTAAAATATATTAATATGGTTTTATGATGACGTTATAGATTTTAATACGTAGCAAATTGTAAAAAGAAAAATACTTATTTTGAATTAATGTATATTATTATAGAGGTGTATTGTATAAAATATGGTAATCAAATTTAATTCATTAAAATATCGACTTGGAATGAATATCTATAAATAATATTTTACAATTTTAGAAACATATCTGAAAATGCATTTTTTCCATTTTTATGTTTTTTTAGATTCTGAGTGTAATAAAGTACTAATTAGTTTTACTAAGACGTGTTTTTTGTATCGGTAAAATCTTTTTCGGTAAGTAATAATGCTTTGATATTTTCATGCACTGATTTTCTCTCTCGGAATCATTTTTTGATTACAATGTTCGTTACTTTCAGTATATAAACTGAATTATAACCTTATATTAAATACCATCCAAATATCCCACCTACCCATTGTGTGAGGTACATACTTTTTTTGTAATTGGTAATCAATACACTTTTAATACATTTCTATTATTTGCATACTATATGTAGAAAACAAGTATTGTTGCATAACTACATAGGTACTATAATATATGTTGAAAAAATGTCTATAGTATAATTACTTATATGTAGGTACTTGTTTGCAGTTGACAATCGATTTAAAAAATTACAATTAAAATCTAATAAATGATGTAATTTAATTGTAGGTAGGTATAAAAACTACTATTATATGTGAATTGTTCTAGCAGGGAAATATTACATGTTACATTATCGTAGAAAAAAAAATAACTTTATATATTATACTTATCAGTTCATGATTAATTAAGGGCAATAAAATAATGGAAATTGATAATATAGCTGTTGGCATTATTCGGCCTGACGTATAATAGTAAGTAATAATAATGAATAAATGTTGGTGGCGCCGATAATATATGGCACAAAACCAATTGTGTGAACCTATTGTTTAAAAAAAAAAAATAATAATAATTATAATAAAGCAAACGGCTTAGCCGCATTTAAAAATTAAATACAAATTTTCTTATCAGCCAACTATATAGTAAACTAATAAATTTTATAAATATATTATAATCAATCCCATTAGAAATACAAATAATATTGTTGATATGCATTTTTAAAGAAAGTTTTTTAGAAAAATATATTTTCAAAAATATGTTATACCTACGTATATATTATAAATATATAATATAAAAAGGTCTATGTCAAATCTATAGTGAAAATGTCGTTCTTTATTGTGATACAGAGTAATAGCGAATTATAATATGAATTATAGATTAGTATGTACTATAATTTTTATATATATATATACAACAAATTATATAAATTTCGAGTAAGCGTTACAATATTGTGTACTGTAGTGCAATTTAAGAGAAATTGAATACATATTTTTTTTTAAAAGACATTTTATACCATTCATTAATAAATTAAACTCAAAAATTATGCATGAAAAAAATTAAAACAGAAGATTTAAGTTATGATTTCTATTAAAAAACCATTACAACTGCAATTAGGTACTTACCTACGTATCATACTTATCATCTGTAAAATGTGTTGAGCTATAGGGGCACAACATTTTATAAAATACAAAAATTAATATCTATTTATTTATAAACATTATATAGGGAATTATATAGAACAGTGAATTCTATTAATTATGTCTTACATTATACACTCATACTTTTTTAATCTTGACCTGCAAACATATTATAGCTGAAGTGATTTATTGATACACATTAATAATATTTTTATAAGATGAAATTGCGAATAATAAAAAACTTACACGTAAACTCTTGGTTTATTCATTAATCTTCTAGTTGAAAAACTATTAGATTCAATTTGTCCTTAAAGTTTAAACGATTGGAATATTTATTTATAAAGTTAATTTTTCCAAATTATTATCGATATTTTTTTTAAAAAAAATGTGCTTTAAATTTTTCATAAGCAATCGGAAATTTAGATTTTATTAATGCTAGTATATTAAATATATAAGCTGGCAGACCTTGGATGGGTCGTTGCATCGGACGATACATAGAGATTGCGAATAATTAATGTATTGTATTATATCAGTGTACATATTATTATTTCGTGTACTTTATTGTGTTCAAAATTTCAGTTCAAATGATTCCAAACTAAATTTGGTTACATTATATTTTCTATTCGAAATTCGTTAAATTTTTTTCAGTTTATAAAGCATGGAACAATATACATTTCGAATATTAATTTACTATCTCTCTAACGTATATATTATCACTTGTGTTCAATTACGTACAATATATTAATTGTTCAATTGTTGCATAAAACATGTTGAGTATAGGTATTATGCCTTTTACAACGTCGTAATGTTTTATCTAAAAGAAAATATAAACAAATATTATCATTTAAAAACCAAATAGTTCACTAGCTCATTAGCTCTGCACTCGATAAAAAAAGAAAAAAAACGTCAACTAGACAATTTGACTTTGTAATTTTATCAATTATTATGTATTTTTCTTAGAGTGAAATAGTACAAATATTTGTGTCAAACGATAAAATTATATTATTTATACTCTATATTATTTAAGTTGCATAAAAAATAAAACGACAACAGAGAACATAAATAATAATGGTTTTGTTTGTTTTTAAGAGGCCTCTATACTAAAATTTTTGTTTTCTTTGTCCGTCTTGCGCATTCTATAGCAACAAAGGCATTCCGCACGATTGCGACTTACTGATTGAGGTTAAGGCAAAGGGACAATTGCACATTTTATAAAGAAGAGTATTTACTATGCCTTGATCGTATGATGTTGTTTTTATTATTTTAATTTCTTAATAAGTCGTTAATGATTAAAATTATGATGAATTAAAACAACACGGATATCTTGATAAAAATAAATGTGTTAAAATCATTTGGTCAATGCGTGGTGAATATTCTTCTTTATGAAATGCACAGTGGGTCCCTTGCTCAACAAGAAGGTCGCAATCGTTGAAATGCAGAATGCCTTTGTTACTGTATTACACGCGAGACGGACAGAGAGAACAAATGTTGGGTGTAGAGTCGCCTAATCTATAAAATACACACCTGCAAACTGCGCGTAAATTCCCTATAGGTACCTACTTAATAATACACGTGCGACGATATGGAGATAACATAGAACTATTTTAGGAGTATTTTTTAAAATTTTTTTTTTAAACGTCTTTTATTCAAAACGCGTGCCCATTCAATATAATAAATTATTAACTGAGAGAAGTTTGACGTATTGCAATGACGAAACTAGTGACGACATAATAATATTATTATGTACCTATATTACTGTATTATTTTTTTCCGTGGGATTCAAATATTTTTTTAATCGACGATCCGTGTGTTTGTTTTACTATACCTATTACTCATTCGTCGTATTATATTGATAAGGCGATATAACTCCGAACCTGAATAACCCAATGTTATCATTCTGATGCATTGCTGAAATTGTTGATAACAAAAAACTGTATATAATACAATTTACAATAATATGTTGCAGGTCCATAATAATAATAATATTAAGTATAGTCTGTGACTGGTATGCAAATAAAAAAAAAAAAAAAATTGCTTACACCGCAGGTTTGATGTCGCAAAAAAATCACGTATACAAAATAATAATATTATGTCGCGGCGCACACTGCACACACAAGAAATGTGATTTATCCGTTTACCGACTGATTATTTTCTGTGCTCACCCCGAAAAAATAAACAACAATTATCGTTAATTTCCGTCTATAGTTGAAATGTTAAAAAAATGTGTGCATTTGTTGCGTGCGTGTGCGTATTTGTGTGTTTGGTTTACAATGACTGGTCTGCACATACGGACATGGTAGGTTAGTACGCGTGTAGGTCGAATGCCTTTTTTTTTATTTTTTTATTATTATAATTTATTATTATTATTATTATTCTTAATTTTATTATTATTTCCAAATATTACGGACCCCGCACGGTTTAGTCATATAATACTAAGTAGGTATACTATAATAGGTAGGTATTTTTATATTCCGAGTGTAGCTAAGACGTTATTAGCTTTACTAAGATATGGTTTTTTCGTTTTTTTCTTCACAGTTTTTTGGTAAAAACGCGCCAAATAATTCATACCTCAAAAGAACTTTTGACCAGTGGTACTTGTAATAAAATAAGGTGATGGCGAATTGTTTTTAGTATAATTATTATCATTTCATTCGTATTAGGAAAACTGTCTGACTACTATATAGTAAATATTTCACTACGTTTTACGAACGTTAAAACGAATAATATTTACATGCCAATCGAAAGCTTCACGTCGCGTTTTTTGAGGCACTATTAAATTACGAAAATATTTATTCCACTAAATTGCCATAAGAAGTCGATGAATATCAAATGTGTCCCATTCGTGGAAATTTTTTATAGTATACCTATTTGAGAGTCATCTAATATTGTTAAATTTGTAATTATTATAAAACTAGGTTTACATCATGGAACGCATATGTCTTTACAAAGATAATATATAATTATTGCATTAACGATCGTATATAGTTTATCATTTATATTTTTTCCATACCAATTCTACCCACGCTGTTCTGTTTTTATAATAATAAAAAAAAATTAAAACAATTTTCATTCCGTTGCCCATATTATTATAATAAAATTAATTTTATACTACGTAATTATCTCTTGATCGTACTTGATAGGTAGGTCTATCTATATGTATAGTTTATTAAAATGATCTATTCGGACATGACGTGTTATAAGTTGTATACAACTTGAAAAATCTCAGCCCCCGCGTTGACTTATTAGTTATTGTTTAGTGTGGTCTGTTAGTAGGTATACCTACATAAAATTATTATTATACCGTTACTGTGAAAATTCAATAGTATAATAGTAATGCACAAATAAAATTTATTGTATTTTAAAATTGAAATATTATACACAATAGATACCGTAGGTATACTATAATGACACTGGTTCTAGTGCACTAATGTGCAATGTATAATGCCATGGCATGCGATGATGTAGCATTTGATGAGTGGTAAAAAAATGAAATTGATCGTAATTGTAAAACCCCGTAAACCGCGGTGTTTCAGAAATATCGGCTATCTACCAGTAATATATGACTCAAATTCTAAATCTTGGATGACTGCAGAATAATTACGGTCTAAAATGTACGTATTTAAAACGTGAGAAAACGTGCTATGTTCCATTAAGGATATACGGCTGGAACGGACCTCGCGTGTATGGCGAGCGGGTGATGGACTACTGAAAAATGCCATGACTGAAGAGCTGAAGAGAAAGAGACTGTAGAGAGGATGAGATGGGTAGATTTATGATTTATATATTTATACTAGTATGTCCGAGAATATGTGATGGAAATTCAGTGCTGAAACTGAAACATGACATATATGTATACAATAAAAATAAATGGAGAAGTTTAGTTTAAATATCTGAAATTCTAAATGGCTTCTAAACTTTAAATTTTAAATCTTATTAAAAATATAATATGATTAATGCAGAAAATATAAATGATAAATTCATTTTGTCGTAAATAATAATTATTATATTATTTTATTCCAATATTTACAGAATTCGTATGCTTGTCTTATTAGCTACCTACCAGTTATCACCGTATATTGGTTGACAATACGCAGTTTAGTTTAATATAATTATTTAAATAATTTAACTATTAATCGAGAAAATAATTTTAACAAATAAATAATGATTAACATGCGTTATTTGATAAGTCGATAATTATTTTTATTTGTTTACTAATATTACCATTTAGACCTTCTACTCGTGTATTGTGTTATATTTCATTAGGTATTAAAAAGCATCACTGAGTTTAAACCAGGGTTGGAACATATAATACAGTAAAGTATAAAACATGTATTATTATACAAACGTTTAAAACGTACAGTATTTAAAACTATTAGTTTAATACTGTATACAAGTTTTTTTTTGACTGCACTGAATAGCAATTAACAGGTAAAATAATTGTAAAATGATAAGTAATAACCGCTGATTAACGATTTAATCGTCATTTTACTAGGTGGTTCATTTAAGTGGGTACATTCATCTCTGAAAGTATTAACTTTTTTCGGAATTTGATTTCTAGAACATTTAAGAAACAAACTGCTCTAAAATTGTATATGTGTGTTAATTTTTGTCACACTTATTTTTGGGGATAAAACCATTATCTACTTTTGATTTTCAAATTCAATATATAAAAGCCCATAAATAGATGGAGTATTAGTTAAAATAAATTTCAGCGAGTTACTACTTTCCGAGATAATACCCACTTATAAATGGATCACCTGGTATATTTAATTATAACTATTTACTTAAGATATATATATGTATATATGCGATAATTTGTTATATTAATTACTAAGCTAGTAGTTATTCTTTATTAATAACTACATTAATATTTTTAATGACAAAAAAAGAAATTTGTTTAGTTTTGGTTTTGTTCTAAATTTAAACAAAATTCACCAAGTTGATGTGATTTGTTCATTTGTTTTACTAATTTATAAGTCCATACTTATTAAAATTTAAAATTTACAGTACTATCCTTATTATAATAGATTTCCCAGAAAAAAACGTAAAATTCCTTAAATCTTGGCGTTATAAAGTTGTATACGTTTTATACGCGTACGTCGTATATTACCAACCTTGGTTTAAACATAATATTTTTAAAATATTATCTAAAGCAGTGACGTATCCAGTGACGTAATGAGACATGGGAACATTGTCTTCCCATTAGCCATATTTTTTATTACCATATTATATGTAGTTATCTTTATAATTGGGGAAAACCAGGAAAAAAGTACAAAAACTGGAAATATTTGCACAATACCGATTTCTGCTATGTTCGGTTTTGTTTTTCACTGGGATTCAGTTAGAAATAATTATGATACTTGAAATAGTCATTGAATAAGTATTTATTAGGTCTTTCTAAATGTAATGTAGTTTTAAAAATATTTTGGCGATTTTTGTTTATTTATAGATATTTGAAATTTTTTACTTTTTATTTAGCTTTATATAGATACATGTGTTTTCGCTTTTTAAAAATACTGAACAATTTGATACAAGGCACTATAAGGTATCGAAAATTCGTAGTCTTCTTTTATTTTACTATAGATTTAAAAAGTTCAAATTTTAATAAAAATCATAACATTTTACATTGTTACTATTTTCTATTGCCGCGAATACAACTTTTTTGGCTCTATATAAATGCTCATCAATTAGAGACTCAAAACATGGTCAGTTTTAATTTATTTTGTAGTTATAGATAAAAATTAATGCAATTTTCAGTTCATTAAATTTGTTAAAACATGATATTACCGTGCATCACTCAGAAATGTGTTTTGGTAGCGATTTATTATTTTTGTGGACTAAAAAATAAGTTAATTTATATATATCGGATCTTGCTAATTTTATGCTTACAATAGTGATATATCTATGATCATTATGTTGTGTACAAAAACGTAGCGACGATGTACAAAACACCCTCAATTATTCTGGTATTTTTATTACCCTTCCTCTCCATTGGGAATTTCTGACTACGCCATTGAAATACTTAATAGTATTAAGTATTTTAACTATTTAAATTAAAAGAGATAATAATAATTATGTATTTTCTTAATAATGTTGACTTAATATTTTTGTACAAAAATTACTGATGTTTATTCAATGCTAAAAAGTTAACAATAACGTAAAAAAAAAAAAAATAAGTTGCATTGATTGTTAAAAACATACTAAATTAGTAAAATATATCCATACTTTATTCTACAATAATAAATAACGTCTTAATCTCTATAAGTAGTGTGGGATTCATTGATGTAGTTTCGGCACCCAGACAACTACGGTGTGTTGGCGTATTTTCGAATACGAAAAAAAATGCGTGGGAATAGTCAATTTTACAACAAGTTAAAAAGAAATGTATACATTTTATTAGGAAATTATATAGTACCTATATCTACCTATTAATAACGCGACAACGAGTATTTTATATTTTTATCCCTTTGAATATTTCTTATATTATTATATTAGGAAATATTAGCCAACTATCATGTGAAAAAATTTAGGTCTAGGCCAATGTATTTATGTTCTTATAGCTAAAAACTACTTCCTTGTAAGGAAATCATTGGGGTCTAAACATAATATTATATTTATATTGTTTGACGCCAGCAGTCATCTACTGTCATACTCAAAACACTATGTACATTTAAAAATCAAGGACAGAAGGTTTGCTGCTATAAAACTATTAAAATACATTGGAATAACTTAGACAGCGTTTAACCACAGGTTGACAATTGCCAAATATCCAGATTACGCGTGCCATATATTGCAATAATTACAATCATACAATTAATAATTATTTATTATAACACGACCCGTTATAGGAAGTGCTGAAGTGGTACTTGAATATTTAATTATTACTTTTAGCTGCCCACTCGATTTTATGCGGTGTCAACTGAAAAAAAAAAAGTAATGTTTACGGCCCTGAATTTCTCTTTTTGCAAATAACCATTCTCCCACATTTGCCTGTGAACTGTATACATTATATATTATATATTGCACGTAGGCAGACCATTTCCGAAAATCTTTATATGTACAGGGTGTCTCATGAAGATATATCCATTGTAATATCTCTTGAGATAATAAAGATAATTAAGTTATGTTTTTTTTTTTTATTACTCGCAGGGTTAAAGACTACAAATATTTATATCTTAATTAAATTTTTATATTTTTGTAAAAAAACTAAAAAATAAATTTGTTTTATTATTTTCGAAAATTTGAAGATAACCATTTTATAGATTATTATTCTTCTGACAATTTAGACGCATTAACTTTTTATTTTTATTAAATTCGTGATTTTTAATAATTTGTCTAAATTCAGAGAAAAGTACCTAAATTATGCAGCAAGCTGTAATCGCATTCGCCAATTGCTTATTATTATTATAACAACTTTATTGACTATATACCTACTTTTTTTTTTGAACTTTGAAAAATTATTTAAAATCATGAATTTAATGAAAATAAAAAGTTGATACGTCAAAATTTTCAGAAGAATAATAAATAATAAAATGGCTATCTTCAAATTTTTCGAAAATAATTAAACAAAGTTCACCTATTTTATTTTAGTTTTTTTTTTTTTTTTTACCAAAACATAAAAATGTAATTCAAGTATAAATATTTATTTAGTTCTTATCCGTGATAGTTATATATATATATATGTAAAAAAAAAAACAGAATTTGATTATCTTTATTATACAAGGAGATATTACAATAGGTATATCTTCGTGGGATACTTTATATGTGTATAGTGCTCTCAATGTTTGACAGTATTCTATAATAATGTTCAAATATAAATACCAAAGAATTATTTACAAGCTGATGAGAACATTTAATAAAACAGAATCCGTTTACGTCTAATTCAAAAAAAAAAAAAATATTTATACTATATGTCTACTTTAGAAGTTAAATCATCTGTGTACAAGACCGTGTTATGCTTAATTGTATTGTAATTATCTTTACTGTCATCTTAAAATATTGAATTGACTTTTCCCTTTATGGCGTTTGGCGCTAATAAAATAATTTAAAATATTACAATTTATAAACTTGTAAATTTTATGCATGTATGTATGCAGTTTATAGGTTTGTTTTTCTTTAAGTATCACCGAATCATCTGTAGCCATAAATGGAATCGTATGTCGCATTGTACTTCTAATGTTGTACTTATTTCTTTTCTATGGTTGTAGCTACGTTTTGTTTACGAGATACGGAATATCATTAATTTAATTTTTTTTTTTTATTGAAATCTTATCAATAAATTAATAACATTTAACAATTTTGTTTATATTTAAATTATAGGGCGCAGGCCTAATAAAACATCATGGCGACTGAACTAGGATCGGACATCGCACTGATCCAAGATGAGGATATGCTACGGAAAATGGTACGACATCATTAAATTTGTTTTAAATTTTAGTTATTAAAGTTATTATTATTTTTTTTTTTTAGTGGCAACAAACTGAGGACTTCGGTAAAAAGAAAGAAATTCGCATGAGAATGTATAAACTTCGGGAACAACGACTAAAAGAATTTTACACAACAGGAGAAATGATTCAAACAGAAACTACATCGAAACGCTCTTCGACAAGAACACATACGGAATCTATTACAGATCAAGGATTTATGACGATGAAAACGAAAGAGATTCGAGATTCTGAATCACCCACAGAAGACTACCAGCGACAATCAAATACTAATACAAATTATTACGTGTCATCGAAAAATGATGAGACTGACAGCAATAAAGGGATAGGTCAAATAGAACAGTTGACCGGTTCTATAAAACCAAGTAACGAGTACACACAGAATTCTATACAGACATCCTTATCAAGTTCTGCGTCATCTAAATGGGAATCATCACAAACTGTTATTTCAGTTTCGGAAGAAATTGAAAAGGCAGATGTAAATTCAAGTTCTAAGTTAATTTTAAATGAACAGAAGATTAATGATTACCAGTTAACGTACGATACATCATTAAATAAACATAATGATTCAAATATTGATACTAATATAACTGAATCAATAACTGCTACAAATGTTGACAGTATTAAACGAGAAGGTAATACTCATAATAATAGACAATACGTACATGATCGTCAGGGAGATATTGAAACGTATACGACCAATACATCTAATGTCGACTCATTTGAGCCTATAACAGAAAATATACAGAATAAAAATATAACCTGTGTAGATACAAATTATTCATTTGATGTTTCAACAAACAATTCTGAAAATGTGATAGTTACGAATAATAAAATTATAAATGAACGTAAAAATCTGGACTCATATTTACCAACTGAACAGTTGACAGATTTAGATACCAAATCAAATGAAATAATGTCTAACGTAAACAATTTAATAAAAAAAAATGATGATCATACTGAAATATCACCGAAAGAAAACCCTGAAGGTCAATATGTAACTACTTATCAACATTCTTATCAACAGCCACGAATTAGCGTCGATGTAAGTCCATCGCATGAAGCTTTTGCTAGAAGTTTACGATCAACTCCCGAAAGGTCTAGTCCTTCACCTTGTAGAGAACGAGCAAGTCCAGAACGAAGATTTAAGTCTGTAAGTCCCGAGAAATATAGAGCACCACGTGAGAAATCAGGAAGTCCTCCGAAATCAACCAAGTCTTCCTCAAGAAGAAAATTGTCGTCTACATACACAAAAGATTCATCAAAAAAACGAGTTAATACTCTCACTCGAGGTGAAAAGTATGATTCCTCAGACGACTCTGATTGTTCTGGTGCAACTCATGGTACTTATGATAAGTATAAAAACTCCGATGCTAAAAGAACCTTGTTCAAAGAAGAAAATAAGATTACATCAACATCGAAATACTATCAAAAATCACCATCAACAAGTCCAGTACGTAGAGAAAAATCCCCTGGATATAGCAGTGAAGGATCTGTGGCAAAAGAAGTTAGGAAATCTTCAATTAATATTAAAAAAAGTTCACACGAACGTAGCCCTGAGAGAAGTGCATTTAAACCAGTGAAGAATTATAAAATAACTCGCACTCAACATGATTCTCAAGATGATAAAATAAGTAATATAACGCAAGAAGAGAATGTTTCTACAAACAGTTACACATCTAAAAATAGTGCAATTAATGTTAACAATTGTATTAAAGTTATAAATGATGAAGATGAAGTTGAAGATTATGTAAATAAAAATACAGTAACAACCACACAAGATATTGTAAATAATATTGTGCATTCAAAAAATAAGCATATTCAAGAAAAATTAATCATAGAAGAACAAACTTGTAAATCTGAGGAAGTAGACAATGCAAAACTAATAAAAGAAAGTAAATATGACTCTGAAATAAATAAAACAAGTAGGGAAAAATTACCTTCAAAGGAGCCTACGAGAGTCAATAGATTAAATCAAGACGAATTTATTGAAAACGAAAAATTGAATCTTGTAAAAGAAAGTACAACAGTAAAAAGCATCAGTACCGTAAAACCTCAAGAAAAATCCCCTGTACCAGAATTGAAACCAAAAGAAAAATCTCCAGTAAAATCACGAGAAAATTCTCTAGTAAAAGAAGTAAAATCAAAAGAAAAATCTCCAGTTAAAGAAGTAAAACCGCGAGAAAATTCTCCAGTAAAAGAAGTAAAATTGAAAGAAAAATCTCCACTTAAAGAAGTAAAACCTGTTACAAAAGATATAACAAAAACACCAGTCACTAAGTCTTCTGAAAAAATATCACCTATATCAAACAATAAATCTGTTACAACACTTAAAATAACTAGTTCAGCAATACCTTCATCGGTTAAAAAAACGATTATCGAGAAAACCCCATCAAAAAAAAATCTTATGCACAACAATTCCAAGGAAAATGTATTGCATAAAACAGTTAAAAAAGATTTATCAAAAGAAAAAGTTGAAATAAAAATTACAAGAAACGATAGTAAAGCTTTGATACATAAGAACTCGAAAGAAACCATTACTCCCAAAATAGCTATTAAAAAACCTAGTCAAGAATTGCTCGTAGATAAAAAAACAACAATATCGTACAGAAATAAGGTAACTAGCTCAGAAAATAAACCTAAAGCTCAGGAACCAATAAAAGTTATTGAAAAGAAAGATTCAAAAACTAAATTGAAACCTTCTATTAGCCCACAATCTTCACAAAAGAAATTAGTCGCTATAAAACCAAATGTTGAAACAAAAACAACTACAGATGTTAAAAGAATTACAGAAAATAAAAACGTAAGGCGAATTCCTGCTACTAGTGTAACTAGACCAAAAACATATACTACAACAAAGCTCAATGTTTATGAAACACCATCGAAAGTATCAAAACCAAATTCTAAAACTATCCCTACATCATTAACAATGAAATCTCAAATTAGAAAAACAACTCAAACTAACTCATATAAAACTATACAAATTGAAGAGACTAAAAATGTAGATTTGCAATCAAAAGATTTACAGGATGAAATGCCTCCAGACAATTTTGAAAGTGATACTGATCTTGATGATTCACCTGAAAAACCAACATATACGCATATTAACTCATCAAAATCGTCAACAACTTCTTCATCTTCAGAAGAAGATGAAGATGAAAAGGATGGAGATGACATAAAAAAAATTAAGGAATTGGACAATATAAGAATTGAAGCCGAAGAAGAATATGGCAAAAAAATGACAAACAAAGATGCATTATTGAATGTTTTGGTTCAATTACCTCCGTCTTCTAGGGAATCGTCACCTGAGTATTCTACTAGATTTGGTCAGCCATATCATTCTGTATCAGATGATGCAAGCTTACCTAGATATGCTGATGTAGTTAGTGAACCAGAAGACGTTAATGATTGCAGATTATACAATAACAGATATGACATTGTAACAGATTTAGACGAAGAAACTACCGTCACAGTTGCTGATAGAGTGTCAAAGTTTTTGAACAATGTTAACAAACAAGATGAAGTAAAAACTACAGAGATCGTAAAAAGTCCTCAAGCAGTAAAAAAAGCCAAACAAATTTTTGAATCTATTGCAAATGGACAAACTGAAGAAACTGATATAAGCGACGAAGAATATGAATCAGAAGTCATACACATTGAAGTTCACGATTCGCCAAAGAATACAAATACACAGACCCCCATTTTGACACGGAAAATTTCAGGAGCGCCTGATTATAAATCCAGAAAAGAATTTTTTGAAAACAGAAAATTAAATGATAATTCGGAAAAAGCAACTCCTTTAACTCCCAAAAAAATAATAAGGACATCTTCAATAAAAGACCGCCGTGCTTCATTTGAAGTGAATAATGATAAAAAAATACCATTACAAGATAAAACTAATATTTCAAAAAAAACAACACCTGATACAAAAAGTAGATCACCTGACCGAATAACCGAAAGCCCGACAAAAATAGCGGACACAGAAATATTTGATGTTAAAGTCGAGGAAAGCAATAAATCTAGAAGACTATCGGGATCAAAGACTATAAAAGATAGAAAAGCAACTTTCGAAAATAATGATGTTGCTGAAAAACCAGTTAGGGAATATAAGATTACTCAAAGAAATCAATCTCCGAGTTCCGTAATGAACACAGATAGACTCTTGGAAATACACACCAAATCAACTGTGGTTACTGGTGATACTTCAGAGAATGTCTCGACTAAAAGAGTTACAAGTCCAAATAGAAGTAAAAAAAGCCCAGAAAAACCCACAACCATTAAATCTATCAATAAAGTTAGTGACAGTACAAGTGAAAGAGTTTCGTCAAAGAGTCCGGATAGAAAAGTAACAGAAACTCTGGAAAGGAGTACGGCCAGAAGTCCTGAAAGAAAGTTACTAATGGATTCTAAAGTCGATACGAGTAGAAATCGTCATGAACAACATATAACCACAACAACCAAACAACGAACTACCACTACTGCTAAAACAGAATTTGGTGTAACATCAAAAACGGCATCTGTACCAAAAGATATACCAACAACAATTAAATCGGCTACAGTTCATACTATTGATGATGAATTACAGATTGAAGAAATATTTGATTTGCACGTTTTAGAGATTATGGTAAATATAGAAATATAATAATATGTTTTATTGTATTACTATTATTATAAATAATTAATGAATAATGTTGAAGTAATAACTTGATAAGGTGCATTTAATAACAATCAGATTCTACTTCCTTAAAGTAAGTATTAAGATACAGAAATTACATTTATGTATTTATGTAATCTATGGACTACGCCGTAAAAAAAAAATGTTAAATTTTTTAACACGGCAGAATCGTTAGATAATATATAGAAACAACTTATTAATTGATTGAATAAACACTATTACTCGCATTTTTAAAGAAGTGCCTGAAGTGAAATGTAAAAAAAAATTAAGTAATATTAAAAAAAAAAATAACAATAAAATAATATTTTTAATTAATTTTGCTAAACAACATTAAAATAATTTTTGTTTTTAAATTTATGTTTCAAAAAACAAAAATGTAAAAATAATATCTGATACTTAGGATAGGACGTGCAACCGCCGTTGTAGGTGAGTTGGGAAGGTGGGATACATAGTCATTTAATTTATACCTGTAACCAACGATAAATCATTGTTGACGAAAAAAGATTCGGACCGAAGTTCAGTTTTTTTAAAAGGCCATAGTATTTATAGTTTTCGTCAAAGTTTTATTTTAAAATATATACAAATATATACAAAAAAAAAAAAAAAAATACTAAATTGCACTACTCTTTTTTATTCATACTGCTAAGTAGAACTTATAAATCTTCTAACAAATTTGCATGCAATTCTATTAAGTCTAAAAATGTTATCCACAGAATACTTACCTACCATATGATGTAAAAAGCTCGCAAAATTAAAATGTAAATGAATTAAATTATTTGACAATTTTGCCACGTCACCGACTAAATTAAAAATTCAACAAAAAAGGTCTCTTGTTATTTTTATTGAAACAATTTATATTTATGGTAAAAAATAGCTTTTAATATTGTAAATAAAAAAATCATTGCGCTGTAATTTTTTTTTAAAAAAAAACGTATTTTTTGTCTGTTTTGATTTTTCTAATTCTTATTAAACCTATTTTGAATTTAAAAAAATTATTTTTCTTACAATAGCTGTATGTTAATAGGGATAAAAACGATCACTTGTCATTTTTTGAATAGAGCAATATTTCTGGTAAAAAACATCACAAATTTAAATAAATGAAATTGATAACGTCGCGGCGCATTGTAAATATTAGCCGTTTTACCTATAATTTTCTTTCCGGGTTTTCCCGATTAATACGAAAAACCCTTGGAAAATCAAAAAAATTATCTTTCTAATATACCAGCTAGACAAAATTTCCTTTCAGAAAAAGGACTATACTCTGTACACCGGAACAAAATTTTTTTTCGAAAAGTTGTTTACAAATAGATAAAAAAGAAAAAAAAACTCATATAGTAACGCTATGCTCCGAATCTAAAATTAGTTTGATATAAGTAAACATTTCTAAGTATTTATTTATTTTTAAAATTGATCAATCACTTAAAAATGTGTTGAACAAATAAAACAATTTTTAATTCGATATTTGTCTTTTATACTTATTAAATTTTAGTATGTATTTGTTTAGCTTGAAAAGGCAGTTGGTTACGATCGCAGAAGACGAATAAGAGCGCAAATACGAATAGTTAAACGTCAACTTGAATCATCGAAAAGTGGAAAGGATACAACAAACGCCATAACACGTGTATCGAAGGTATAGAATTTCACTTTTATTATTAGTAAACAAAATATCTAGTTTATTACTTCTATTTACTACTACTTACTACAATGTATACACTGCTTATTGGTTGTATAGACCGTTCGAGATGGTTCGCTAGCTAAGCCGCAAAAACAAAACAACGTTACTACTGCAGACAAAGTCGAGTTTGTCAAAACCCAGAAAACCGTAATTAAAAAAGAAAGAAGTATGTCGCCACAAAAATCGCACGCAACTCCTAATAGCAATTCACAGTTTCATTCACCTCAAAAGGCGACTATCAGATCAGTCGAGGAATCTCGACCCACGCTACCGCAAAAAACCGTGAGACAAACAGAAAAAGCTCGTTCTCCTTCACCTCAAAAAAACCTTACACGAGTTGAGAAAGTCCGATCTCCTCCACCCCATAAAAGTACTCCCGTCGAGAAGGGCCGTTCTCCTTCACCGAAAAAAGTGTCCGTAGTCAAACAACAAGATTCAAGGTTGAACAAAAATGATAAGTCTACCCGAACCTCAACCGTAACGTCATCTTCCTCTACAACAGTCACTACAACCTCTAAAGGTAAATTTATATTTCATTATATTGTATACTATACGCTGTCCTAGGATAATAATATGCATAACATGTAATAATGATTTTTTCCAAAATAAGACAAGATGGTTGGTTTTTTAAATAACATCAAAACATTAAATTAATATCATAGTCATATGTCTATTTTTAAAATTGTCTTAATAGTTAATGAGAAATCCGGAAAACTTCGGAAAATATTTACAAAATAATTGTTTCTATAAAAATCACTTTTGTTTTTTTGTTGTGATTTGTTGAGAGATATTAGATATCTTTGAGACCAACATTTTTAAATCATATAATAAAAAAACATAGAAATCTATATAATGTTTATTAAGGATGTTAATTCGAATTGTATATTTTATCATAATTTATTATATCCCCGGGATACTATTTTCATTTCAATGGTGGTTTCAAAATCAACTTTTTATATTATTTAATATTATATACAGTATACACTGTAGAAGTAATTGTCGATAAGACACTCATTTTATTTTTTGGACAACTTATAGATCAAGCAACTTTAAAATGGTAAATTCCCGTTTTTTTTTCTCACCTACTATAGTAACCTATATTAAAAATTCTATAAATAGATGAAGTTTACCAAACTTAAAAGTGTAATATCTCGTTAACGGGTTGCCGGAAATTACAAATTTTAACACCATCATTTGTTTACACTAAAAATTCATCTATTTATGTAATTTTAAATATAGACTGATATTCAAAAATTAGAAGTTAGTAGTGGTTTCACTCATAAAAATAAGATGATTAAAAAATAACGGTAAAATATAACATTTTAAAACTGCTTGTTTCATAAATTGTCAAAAATAAATAAATTCTGAAAAAAAATAATACTCGAGATAATGAGCGTCTTATAGAAGATTGATCACCCTGCATAAATAATATATATATAATTTGTAGGTACCTAAATATTTAGATCATATAGTATATCTGATTTAGAAACACTCGTGCTTTTCGTATAAAGGAAATGCGAAAACGATTTCCGTGAAAGTAAAGAAAAGTCAGCATAATTTTAAGAATCGACATTGTGGTTTTAAATTTTACTTTCATTTAAACAATACCGTTATTATAACAGCAAAATATAATGATTCATAGTTGAGTGTTGTCTGAGACTCGATCAACTATAACATTATTAGGTTTTTGCGTTTTGAATAAATCATTTTGTTAAATTATATTAGCGAATCAATAATATTACTTCTCAAAAACCCTAAAGCATTTAAACAAGGGTTATAATTAAAAACTATATCAATATAGATAATCAAAAACGGTAATTTAATATGTTGATATTTTATATGTAAAAATGTTGAGAAAGTTCGAAAAGTTTTTCAGAAATACATTTTTTGGAATTAAATATTGACAAGAAATAGTATTTAAAAAACTAATAATATCATCGAGGAATAACCCGTTTAAAGATTAGTAGTTTCTTGATGAATAATTCCGGTAAAAACATAAATTACGAAAAATATTAAACAAGAAAATAAAAAACTTGACATTTTCAGGAATTATCAAATTGGTATTAACGATTAATATTAAAAATCCATGAATTTGTTTAAATTGTTTATCAATAAAATGAATACTGTCTTAAAATATTTTTAAGCGTGATATAACAGTAGTTTTATAACCATGTTATAAATCTCTCTGGCACCTCCTTTTCAGGGGGGTTTTCTTTTTTTGTACAGACGATTCATACTAACAATCTAAATAAAAGTTAATGTGGAGACATGTGGTCCTCATTTGAGAGTTGATAATCATCAATATTATCCTAATAAATACTGTTCCTGAAAAATACAGTAGGAATTTTTATACCTTTAAAAATGTAACCCGTCAAAATATCTCCGGTAAAAACATCTTCCTAAAAGATTAAAATATATTATAATGTATACTGTTTGTGCTACTATCAGTTATTAAGTGATATTTTCTAAATTATTTTTCAATCAGTTTCTATATATACTTCAGGCAATTGACAGAGATAATGATACTGATCATAGTACTTCCGTCTATCATGAACCGTTTACCAATACAAATGATTTAGATTATCATCGATAACCATTAGGATGAGAAATTATTAAATGTAAAATAATATTTTTTTTATATTTGATTATTTAATTTTAAAAACATAATAAAACCTTTTTGGTCGGGTGATAATAATTAATTATATTTTTCGTATTGAAGATAATTTGACGAAAATATTTTCTATTGAAAATATTTTGATGAGGATATTCTGTCGGAGATATTTGACGTAGAACCAATTTAATAATACAATTAATATTTAATCATTTAAACAGATTTGTTTTCCAATGAAGTTATACAAAATTTACAATGACTTATCGATGTTTTGAATGTATATTGAAAAAATTGCAGTAAACGCCTATACGTTCCAAATCCTTAATAACGTATTTATCATTATCATTATCTTTAAATATTATTATGTTAAATAATTATTTCGCGATAGTGTGTCCCGTGTGAATATCATCCCGATTAAACCGCCAAACATGTCTTGCACTTTTTTAAAATTCAAAAACAAAACATATATAGGTTAGGCGAGTGTCCTTACGGCCGAAACAAAGTTTCTTGTTTGCCGGCTAAAATACAAAATAATCAGAATGGTGCGTTTCATTTCATACGAGACGCGTGTATCTTATAGGTAATAACATTTAATGAGTATGCTGCACTATACGTTAATTTATGTAGTGTTAAGACTATAATTATATGTATACTATAATAATATTGTAGTCGTAGAATATAAAAAAATACAAACAGATACATAAGGACAAGTATTAGACGTGCAAAAAAAAAAAATCGGGCGAAAAAGTGACGTGTTGAATTTATATTTAAAATTATAACGATCGCCATGCCAAAAAAATAAAATGCGCGCACGAAACATGGAAAACATTATTATTGTGCTATACACTCGAATACGGTGTTGGAACAGTATTATTATTATTATTATTATTTTTTTTTTTTTGATTGAATTTTAGCATATGAAGTTCGCGTATACCCATAACCTATACGTTCTATTTGAAATAAATAAAACATAAAATAAAAAAAAAGTTAATGATAAATAAGCACCTGTAGGCGATTACGATACGCACCCACATATTATTATTATAATACTACGTATAATAGTTTATCGCGACGATAGTAATAATAATATTGTCGGGTGAAAACGTGCGCTCTCGTTAATTTCGCGGTCACACTCGGCGACCGCGAAGAGAGTGAGAGAGAAAATATTTTTATTTTTTTAATAAAATATTATTACGCGCGTTAAAATAATTATCAGTTGTTCACGGAAGACGCGCGCCAGACGGTATCTGCCCCTACTGCACACATAGTGTACAATGATTGAGGTTACAAATTATTGTTATTACTTATGTCGGTTACAATATATAATTACGGTTAGTTACTAGAAGACGGTCTTGTAGTGTATTCTCTAATCTCGTTAAGTACTTTTTATTTTCCATTAGAAATTTCTATTCGAATACTTTTCAAAAAATTATATGGGTACCTACTCCAAATACGATATTATAATATTCGAGTACTTTTTGAATACTATTATAGTAATTTTTTTCCTGGTAATAAAACACCGTGTGATACCATAACAATACATTTCAATGTTATGAAATAACCATCGTAATACCACCAAACGCGGACAAATGGTGCATTTCGACTGCAGATAAGAACTAAAATTCTCCTCGATTTATTACGAGCCCGTATAAAATCTACAATTTAAAATTTAAAATTGATTTGTATTCATTTAAAAATAAAAAAATTGACATAATTGTAAAACCAATACATTTCTCATTGCGCCCAGAATGTAAAATTACACGAAACGATTTAAATTTCGAAATATGTCCAATGTTATTCTACGGGGATTTCGAATAAGGGAAATTTTTTTATTATAAATAAATGTAGAAAAATGTTTTAGAAATGATTTTACCCGTCGAAGACAAACAAACCTTTTCATCCTCATCCTCCTCCTCCTCCTCCTCCTCCTAACGGCTTCTGGTTACTAATAGGCCAAAACACAACTAGGTCGTAATTAACATATACTAATATAGGAACGTAATCCATTTAGTTTTCGCTTAATTGTGGTTTTAGAGTAAAAAACCCACTATAAAATTAAAATAGAACAATATTCCGGAGAGCAAGACGTTGCGTTTTTTCCATTTTTTAAAATTATATAAGTAAATTTACCGTTTATAAATAACGACTTTTTCAAGGTTTTTTAATTCACGAAATCTTAAAAAAAATAAAAAATAACTTTTCAAAAAAACGCAACGTTTTATCCATCGGTAAATTATTATTCTCTATTCATTTCATAACAGGTCCTTTAACTCTAAAACCAAAAGCAAGCCAGTTCTGTGTAGTCTGAGTAAGCGTGTTTTTACTATAATATCTTGTGTTAGTAAGGACGGAAACACAAATGCACGTGTAACATCCTCTTAATGACGAAATATTAGTTAAAAAACGTAAACTATCGAAAAATGAAATGAAAAATACGCGTTAAAAATGTTTTTAATTCTATTTTCGTAACATTTCGATGAAACAATTTTATTTTTGTTGTTCTTATTCTAGTATAATATTATAGTACGATAGACTGGCGAAAATATATGCAAATCCCCGTGGTAGAAATCTGAGCTGTAATATTATGATAATATGATAACAATATTAGGTGTAAGTACATCGATCGAAGATTACGTGTTAGTAGAAAAAAACAAAAAATACAAAAACAAAAAAACCGCTAAAAAAATAATAATAATAGCGTCGTCGTGTGTCGTATTCTCTGTGTCTCATAGTCGTCGTCGGCGTTTCTTGTCGTGTCAAGAAGTGGCGTGCGAACAACCTGTTTGAGTAAAACAATCGTACACACGTACACTGCGTGCGGACATGATGAGAGACACATCATTTAATACAGTGTGTGTGTGTGTGCGTGCGTGCGTGCGTGTGTATGTGCGTGTGTGTGCTCTTTATACACACTCTGCGTACGTAATATTATACTCACCCGGTACCGGACCAAGGAGGTTTTCGTGTTATCGGGTTATCGGCCGGTCGCGTGTACAATAATAATAATATTTAATAATAGTAATAATTTCACCACCATGTTATTATTATTATATATTTGTATTTTATACAGAGCGATTTGTTTATTTTTTTCGTTTACTGCTATCCAGCGATAAAAATAATAATAATAGATACAGTATTGTACAACAATATTTACGGGATTGATTTCGGTTACCCTCCCCACCTCACCTAGTCCCATCTTACAGGAACGTATCGTTTAGTAACGCGATTGTTTACGTTACGATGTAATTATATGAATGTATTAATATTTTATTTTAACGAATAATTTCACCCTCGTTCCGTATGTATATACCGAAAACGGATATCATTATGACATAATAGTTTTTACGCGTATTTATTACCCTTCGTCGCTACGTTTCGAGTAGTTACTCTGCGAGAACATAATATTATTTTTTCGTACCGAAAAAGCGTTTGGAAGAATATCGTTTTGTCGAATTTGCGTTTGAAAATCGGAGCGAGAGAGTCGTCGTTTGAACATCATAAGCAAACAGAAACCTACAGCAGTGGTGTAATTGAGAATGTTTTAATAGGGGGAGGGATATTAAAATTAAATCTTCATGGCAATCTTGTGGGAGGTGCCATAGAACTCGTTATTCTCTTACTGACATTTAATAACTCATCACCAAGACTCGGAAGTTTTCTATTAAACGATGACACGTCTGTGTTTCTAAAATTGTAACATATATTAACATAGTACAAAGTGAAATTTATTGTTTATTTTGACATAAACTATTAAGAATGTTGATTATTTATAGTATAATAGTAAACTATGAATATTTTGGTTTCTACCAATCCAATATTAAACATTTATAATTTTTTAATTTCATAATAGTTTTGAAAATTTGCATTTGAACCTCTAATTCATATAAAATAAAAATATTATATTATGTAAATACGGCTCATGGGGTGGATCTATTCCTATTTTTCTCTCCCGTAATTAAACCTCTACTCCTGTCTGTATTTTAAGGTACGATTAACGTAACAGGAGCGCATGGATTTCAAAAGCGGGTGGCGTTCAAATCAGAGCGTATCGGACCTTGAGGATAAAAAAGCCCTAGAGAAAAAATACAGTTTTTGGCATCTTAAAAAAAAAATGTTTATATTGAAAATAAGGACTGGAAAAAAACCCCATTGTAAATTAATATAATACATTTAAAAACAATTAAAAATTTCAAAAATAATTAGGTAGTTATTCAAAAACATGATTTACGTGTATTATTATTGCTTATTGCCTTTGAAAATTTTTCAATTGGTTATTGTTGAATGTATCGAATTTATCCATATCGGTTATTGTTAGAATATTATAGGATTGTAGTTTTTGTAGTAGCCGGTATGTAAATATTAAATAAATATTTTTTCCTTCGTTGGGGCTTTTTTTCTTTGTGTGGTTTTTGGTCAGTGGCGAATCGAATTCACATAAATTTTTTTTAAAATTCTCCCAAGAAAATCGTGTCGGAGATTAAAATTAACAAAAAAAAAAAAAATAACCGGGAAATCACTCTGTATAACCTATCATTAAGACAACCTAAACGGCCGCCGCCGCCACCGCCGCCGTAGTTTGTATCGGCACGACCCCCACCCCACTGCGTTCCGCCGACGATATTGCCGCCGGCCGGCCGGTCGTGGGGTGGGAGGGACGAACGCTCGTGATGCGGTTAGGTCCTCGACGCGGCGACGGACCTGCACGGACACGCGGCGGCCGAACAATCCGTCACACGGCCACCGGACCGCACACCGTCGTTGTCGTTGTCTCGTCGTCGCCGTCGTGTGCGATTATAATAATTATTTTCATTTTCATTTTTTTTTCAATTCTCGCGTGTTCGTCGGTCGGCGAAAAACCAAAAAAAAAAATCGTTTGGGTTTCTAAGAATATTTTTATTTCGCCGGCTCGTCGCGAATCAAATAATATTAATTCCGCGATAAAAACCGTCTCTCGGTTTTCGTTTCGTTTTTTCCCTCGCGAATATAGGCACTGAACGGGTGTTGTTCAGGGAAGACCGAACGTCGTTTGTTGTCGTCGAAAACCACGCCGAGTACATAGGTACGTATTATACTGTGCGCAAACACAATGCCTACCTATATATATATATATAATATTATTATTGTATGATAATAAAATCGCTGATATTGTTAACCGCACGTGTTATTATACCCGCGTACCTAAAATGTCATATCCGATAAAACCGTCGGCAGATAAAAAATATTTAGTTAAAGATTTATCTGTACCTATATAGACGTACGTAGTTTTATTCACGGTGGTGACGCGTTTTGTACGGTGGGGGTGAAATTTTTCCGAAAATATTTTTTATACTTACACGTGGTCGCGAAATCGCGGAACTCGGGGCAATATCGCGGCGCGTAAACGGGAAAAAAATAACAGTTTAGTTTTTAAACTGTTTAAAATGCATAATAACAATAATAATAATAATAATAATGTTACAATGAAACGGATAAGAAGACGATATTTTCGAGGGGTTTCTTTCTCTGAAAAATATTGCCGAACAAAAAAATCACGACTCACGTGCCGAACTCTTTTGTTCGACAATAATATTTCGAGTAACAAACGACGGCCCTCGAAACCCGGGTATAGATATATTCTCCTTTTGAATCTGCTCGTGTTTAAACCGTGTCGCATTTCGACCTAAACGCCGCGGTTTTAACGTTCTACGCGTTGAACTGCGTAATTTTTGTCATGCGTTGTCGGGGCCGAAGACGATAAAATGCTCTGTCGTCTCTTAAGACGTGTTACCGCGGTATCGGTGTAAAACATAATAGTTTTGCCCGTTGTTCGCCCCCGGTAAACGGGTAATGGGTTAATCAAAAACCAGACGCCCCCTCCACGGCCACCCCCCGCAGAGACGGTTCGGGATAATATTATTATATTTATATAATTATTTATATATATTATATACCCGCTAAACAATATACTCGTCCCATGTAGCCGCCAGCGAAACATACACGATTTTATTTTATAATTTATTGAAGTAAAAAAAAAAAAAAAAAAACAACAAAACTCAAACGTAAACAATATTATACGTATTATGAAAAAATTATGTAGGTACGCGGTCTAAGAAGTTAGGTAAACAACCGTTTTACCGGAATCATAATGTCGTTTTCTTTTCCGACGAAGAATAAAATAATAATACGTCGTACAGAATCGAACCATTTAAATCCTTAGCTCGACGGACTCCCGTCAACGTTCGAACAACCAACGATATACCCGCAGAGACGCATTTACATTTTTTTGAGCCCCAAGGCACTGTTCTTTCAGAGCTCTTTCATGAGAACTCGTATTTTTTACTTTTAGAACACACTATAGTTTCACACTTTTCGTTTTTTACTGTACTAAACTTTGGAATCTAAAGCACATTGTTTTGCAGAGTTAACTGCGTAGGATAGGGTTGATATTTAAAAAAACTGCTATTTTACTGCAGTGTTTTTTGACACCCCCTAGAACTATGTCGCCTGGGGCCAATGATGTCCCTACTGGACTTCCTTGCATAATTACGTCCCTGCAATATGCCCGTCCACTCGCTCCGAATATTGTCGGCAGTTCAGCGAACCACCAACACTATAGGTAATTTAGGGTGGTCCTAATTTTTGAACTTAAATAATTTTGTGCCACGAGCTTGAAATTCTGTTAGGTATATTGTAAAAATAATTTTTGTAAATTTTGGGTATGATATGTCAACCACTTCACGTGCCTCAAAGAGGTTAAAGTTTGTAAAAGGGGTTGTTTTAGATATTTTACGTCTGTTTTATTAATGTTTACCATGTAAAAAATTTATCAGACACTTGATTGTATAAAATTTCAAATCTATCAACTTTTAAATAGATTTTTTTACATACAACGGTAATTTTCACTGAAATGTTAAAGAGTAGCTCTCTTATGTAGGCAATCTTTTTTTTTAACAATTAAGTTTTTGTACAATTTTTATTAGGTTCAAAATAAAAAAAAAAACCTAACGTAAAAACCACCACTTTTTTACAAACCTCAACCCCTTCGAGGCACGTGAAGAGGTTCGTTTATCATACCGAGAATTTACAAAAATTAATTTTACCGTTTACCCAACAGAATTCCGAGCCCTCGAATTCGAATATTTACACATTCATTGCCAACGCTTGTATGTAGATTCACGATCACCTTGATACAATGATATCACGATGTCCGTTCTTTCGCGACTATCGTTTTTCCGTTCGGTCGATCGTTGTAAATCAATACCGGTGGTCGCCGCGGTATAGCTTATTTACTGGCTAACGACCTGGCGACGACGACGACGGCGACGGCGACAACGTATCAATCATACGCCGGCCGCCGTTCTATTTATACGTCACGGTATCAATCGTACTATTATCTAATTAGACGGTCAAATGTGTCTGACCGGCCGATCCGTCGGTTCCGATCAAAACTATAGTGTTTTAGGGCATTGGGGCTAGGAGTGGTGTATTTATAACGAGCGGACACTTTTTAATGTCATCCCGCCTGCCCGCCCGTCGGCGATGCGCCGGTCGTATACCAGAGCTATATAACACTTTTTAAAGCCGTTTTCGAACTACGGTCCGTCGCCGTGTGTGTCCCAACGGTTTTTCTCCGTCGCCGTCGAAAGTTTCGCGTATACGCGTGTCGCGGTGACAACGACGACGGCAAATGACAGAGGGGAAAAAAACAGCGCGATTAATACGTCTAAAAGGCGTAAGAAACGTCGTCCCACCGCCGCCGTACCCATCGTTTTTTGTCGAACGCGCGTGGGTACTCGAGATATCTAGTCGACGCGACCACGGAAAACGACCTACGCTATTTTTTACGGCGAAAATATCCCGCGGCCGACCCATACACGCGAAAACCGAATCCGGTCGAATATTTCAATAATATTATACAGCGCCGTCCGCTTGGCTATAATGTGTGTCGACACGAAATCAGTAGCGGTGACGTACGACAAAAGGGTATCTAAGCGACAAAATTCATAGTTTTCATCGGGAGAGTCGACAAATATTTTTTTGTGGTTTTATGCGTTGTTGGATTAGCTTTTATTGTCGTTTAGAACCCATATCTACAATCGAGAAAACAAAATAAAAATAATATCATTTATACCTCAAACATAAAATTGAAATTGTTCGTTAAATAATAATGGTCATAGATATTTTTGTGCGCGTGCAATGGACGAAACGCGTATTCCTCCATCCGACCAATACTGAAGACGCGTCGCTTAATTGACCCAAAATTGTCGCTTAGACTCTTTTGCCGTATCATCGCATCGATATTCCAGTCGGACGGATAATTCGGATCGGAACGGAACATAGATGTATTGTGTTGTTTTCGAGAAAATCGGGGGTTCCTATGTACGTTTCGAGCCAACATATTTTCGTATTTTTAAATCTTTAAAACCGAAAAAACCGCCGGGGTTTTTTTTGCAGAAAACGTTTATTTTGTTGCGCGTGCCACCTCGCCGCAACGGTTAACATTTCGAAAATCGGATTAACACCCAGCACGTAGGTGCATAAATTTCAATCATAACCGACGCTTTAGCTTAGTATACGATTGTCGTATAACTTAATATTATAATTTATTTGAATTTTACGATTCGAAATTATCATATTTTTTTAATAAGTTTAATTTTGGGAGATTATCTACTGTGTACATTTTACAAGGAATAAATCGGCCCTAGGTACGCGCTTCCGGCTGAAATATTTCGCGTTACCATTCTAGTGAAACACACTGTATACGTCCTATCGTTCAATATAAAACACTATTATAATATTTACCTGGCCTTTATAGTCGAAACGGTACAACCTATACGATGTTTTTTATTTTTTTTTTTTTTTATGTTCAGCGACGACGCTGTTGTTTTTACCGTTTCCCATGGTGACGTCGTCGTGACGTCCGTTTTATACCCGTACTTAGGTATATTTATTTACCCGGAATCGAACTTTATGCGTGTTTAACCAAACACCGTTCAATAATAATGATGTCTGTATACCTCCGCGTTCCATGCACGGCTGAATAATAATTGTAACAGATCTGATTTTAATTAATTTTAACGAACGCCTCGAGAAAAAGGAAGAAAAACGTTTATTACGTTTATTAAGAAATATTATTATAATATTAATAGTCTTAAGTTCTTGCAATGTTGCTGCGCGATAGTCGATATAGATTTGTACAAATGAAACAGTCGGTTAATAAAAATAATGGCGCAATACACCTATAATAATATAATACCGTCGGGCGTATGTAAATCGCAAACGTAATAATGTTAATAAAATTGCAATATAATACGCGATTCGATCGGTATAGAAATATTTAAAAAAAATTAACACAAATTACATTCAAATCATCGTAATGCCTGTTTTATCGTTTTTATTTCGCGTAACATTTTTATACATAAAATTACGGCACGAGCGTCTGTGTATCGCAAGTTGGCAAAAAACTATTTATAGCGCTGTTATCAAAATGAATTATTCGTACGGGATGTATCGTAATAATAATAATAATAATATTTTAACGTTTAATATTAATTATACGTGTAGCGTCGTCGTACATAAAAAAAAAAAAAAAACCCCGAGCGTATAAATGTGAGCACGCGATTTTTAAAGAAGACTCGGCTGACGAATGCAATTTGTATCACAATGGATTAAGATTTAGAAAAAAATAATCGCGTCACGTAAAAATAGCTCGAATAAAACCGATTTATCTACAGAAAAAAGAAAAAGAAAAACCCTCATAGAAAATGTGAAATCCATATTATTAATTAAACTAATCACAAATATCTTTCGCCAATACGGTTCGAAAACAAAATATGAATTGTCGTTCGAATTTTACGAAGCCTGTTGAAAATTTCGAAAAACAAAAACCCGACGGCGATAAGTTCTGGTTAGGTATACAGATTTCTAGTCCAGTCGAGCACGTTTTTTTTTCCTGATTTCGATTAAACGATAATACTCGAAAGCAAATTAATTTTGTCGCTTAACGAAATTTATTGCGTGTTTTGACGGTAAAAATAAAACGCACAAATCATATTTTGACAAAATTAAAATTCAATATTCGATTACAATAATATTATCATCGTTATTATTATGCCGGAAAATAATATTCCATAATAATTCGAATGTAACGCGATTCTCAGCTGATAGTGCTATTGGATAGGCAGTTTTTTTCCTCCGGCCGTTTTTCATATCGAAAAAAAAACGGCGAGGTGTCGAGAAAAATACCCGGAAAAATACTCGCGGAAGTAACAAGATACTATTATTATTATTATTATTATTATTGTTATTATTTTTATCAATCACGTACTGAATTTCTAACTGCACCAACAAATCGGTATTCGTTTTGTTGCGGTAGCACTTTTGATTCTTGACGCGTAAAAAAAAAAATTTCTCCTGCAGTTTTTTAAAAACGTCCCGAACGTGGCGTGGGTTTACTAGAAAATTACAATACTTTCAATAATATATTCTTGAAAAATGCCAATGAACTGGATTCGGAATTTTTTTTCCCTATTATCGCGTCGTCGTCAATAATTGAATTTTAACCCGATTCGAAGTGTGTTAACAGTTAATTAAACTTTTTTTCTTTTTTTTTAATTTAATTTTTGAGAAATTCCCATATAATGGGGTTTTTTTTAATGTCAGCAGAATTTTTGGCTATTTATAGAGTTTTTTTCTCGCGGATTACTAATTTCTAGAGACTGTGAATTTTTATTACGTGTATTATTATTTTGTACAAAACGAAAACTGTGGCATTCGGATACAAATTAACACATATTGTTCCGGAACGGTAAATCTAATTCGTTCCGTCGAGATTTTACTTTCTATATGATTTTTTTTTCTCAAATTCAATTGTGCGTTTGCGGCAACGTGCCCTTCGACTTGGTTGCAGTGTTTTTTAAGCTTTTTCAACCGTATAATTTTGCGTGTCAAAACTTTATGGGTATATAGGAATACGTACACCTACTTTCGTCCGGCAATTATTATTATTATTATTATTATTATTGCTATAATATCTTTTTGCTCTTAAAACGTGTTATAGGTCGAAATTGTTGTTTCTCAAATTATTACCAATTCATATTTCCATTCGTATTCATTATCCAGAACAACGTTTATGTTAGTTCCACCGTATTGGAAGAGTTGCATAATACTTTTAATAATATGTACCTAGTTAAGAAAACGATTTTTAAAAATATCTACCTAGGGCTTTTGAAAAAAAAAAATATATTCTATGTATGAGTATACCAATAAACCTCTTCTGTCCGGTTTTCAACTATAAAAAAGTTTTTAAATCTTCTACCTTCTCAATTCCTCGGGGTTTTCATTCTATCGTTTATTCTTCTCCTCATTATATTTGACCTAACCATTGTACCATTTGTCAGTTTAACGAAACTGGTGTCTGATTGCTACACATAGTTACACCGTAACGTTACAGCTCTTTGTTGAATTTCCTTCGTTTAAAATATATCTATAGGATAACAATATCAACAAAATAATTTAACATGTTTTGACTGTTGCAGTCGTCGTCTTGCACACTAATTACTGTATTGTCAGGCTGCAAAATGTTTTATTGTTTAACGATGTAGATGCACGATATTAATATTTAGACGACGAAATCGAACCCTTTACTATATTTGTACAAACATAAATTACACTATATATTAGGAAATATACGTGATCATTGAATGACAGACTATTAAGTTATTTGGGTTGTTTTATTTGGCACCTGAAGTAATAAAAAATAATTGCATTTTTGTTTAGTTAAAACTATAATGTTTTAACCATCCATTAATAAGTATGTCCAATTATTAATTGTTATAATATACGGTTAATTTAAAATATGTACAAACAACTACGGGTTCCTAGATATATTTACGCAATATGCATAATATTATTCATGCGTATAATTTACGTTTTTTTTCATTTATTTATAATTTGTATTTATTGTGTAAAAAAAATTTAAATGGATACTTTTTATGAATATAGGGATGTATTTTTTTATTTTTAATCGTTAAAAAATAATTTTTCCTGAACTCAGAAATTTTTTTACATTTGTGACAGAGACATTTTTGATTTGAAATAGTAGATTTTAAAAAATCTCACATTAAAAATTACGAACACAGTCAATTTTAGTTTTTATCTTGTATGGAAATTTATGGCCATGTTTAATAATATGATGAGGTTAGATTGGTTAGCCAGTACACATTTCTCTAAGATAAACGACAAGTAAATGTTCTAGTAGCCAATTATTAGTAGCCAAGAGTACAATAGGTGTACCTGTAATACATTATGTAAGATAAACCGGTGTAAATCCAAAATATCTGGTCAACTTAGTAACTCGGGCACTGTGCACAATGCCAAACTTCCTACTTTGTTCGTAACATACCTACGAGTATATACCTATATATAAGCACTCGTATTACCTAGTCTAGTATAGTCTTAGTTGTTGCATTTTTTCTGTCGATAATATTAATTATTTTCGTTTAGTTCGTAAGGGGAAGCTTTTTCAAATTTGCAAACGATTTACCGGAATTCGAGAACCTCTCGTTAATTATTAATATTTAAATTATTTTTATTTTTATTATGAGCATTAATTGAATTAATTAGGTATTTTTCATCGCTAAAAAATCATATGATTATTGGTTATTATTTATTATATATTGTATAGTTTAGACTGTATAGACATTTTTAATGGCCCGTGGGCCACGACAGCCGAGTAAAAAGCCGTAATAGAAAAATAATATAAAACTACTGTCTTCGTTTTAATATTTCAAATACAAGTATCAATAGAAAATATAGTTATATTGTTATAAATTATAATATAAACATAGTCGCGTTGTCTATAAGTACTCACCAGGGAGGTAGGGTTATGTTAGGTTTGGCGTAGGATTGGAATATACTCGTATATTATACCGTATTGGGGTAAAATTAATTTTTGTTTGACGTTCAAATTTATTTTTTCTTTAAAAAAATCGGTTTATTTATCATAACAATATGCGGATGTTCTATAGATTTTACAAGTTAAATAAATACACGTGATAACCGACAACTCAATATCATTTCAACGGTATAATTTTTCTTTATAATATACATTTTAGGTTTTCGGCGTTATAAATTCGTTTGATACATCTTTAAATATACATAGGCATACGGACAGAGCAACCAATGTTATCACGCAGTAATTATTCTAGTTGTCTAGTTAAGTGTACTTGCGTAATACACGCGCGTTTTAATTTTAACTGTAAAAAGAAAAAAAAATCGTGTCAGTGGTGATAATTCGTGACGGGCCCATTGCCAGACGCTTTTTCGGATCGGGCATAATAAATGGACACGGTGCGTTTTTCTCCATATAAACAAACTGTGTGTACGAACTTTTATTTTTATTAAATATAATATTATAATATACAAGTTTTATAATTTATTGTATATCATAATATTATATTGGTACTCCGATGTTGTTGGTCCATAAATATATGCTTAAATTTATATATTTCTTTTTTATTTTCGCAAATCTCGGAATATTGCAGTGCGTTTAAAACTTTAAAATAACCGTTGAAGGTTATTAGGCCCCGCAGTCGGATAGCCGAATGCCGTGCCAAATTTTTATTTAGCAGTCTTGGATAATTTTCTAATTAAAATCGGCAAACGGAATGGTTTTTATTTTATTTTTCTTAACTGGTGACAATATTTACTAATAATTGAGTGGAGTAACGGGCTGCAGCGACGAGCTGTGACGTAATTGGACACGATGCTTATTGCTTATATTATATGCCATTGCCGCAGCAGTGGGAAAGAACACATTGCAGATCACTAATTTTATTCCATGCCAATTTTTTAACTAAATATACAACTTAAAATACATATTAAACAATTTATATACCTACACCAAAACCCACACTATAAATATTAAACAATTGATACCTATTAACTAACTGTTAAGCATAAAAAAGTTTTTTTTTTTTAAACGATCAAGTTGTGTTGAATAATTAGCAATGTACAGAGTGATAAACATAACGTAATCCACTCATTATCTTGGAAAGTATCAACTTTTTTCGAAATTAGGTTTTCAGCGAATTGCAGAAATAATAATGCAATGTTACATATTTTGTCACCATTATTCTTTAACCAAAAAATGACAAACTTAAAAGTGAATTATCTCGTTGACAGAAATTATAAATTTCAAAACTACATTCTTTTTTCTAAAACTTCATTAAATCTAATTTTAGTATTTTGAGAAATTTGTCAAGCTATTTAAAAAAATACGCTCTGAATCTTATATGGGTTTCACTTTTAAAATAAAGATACTAAAACGAAACGGCAATGGGACATTTTAGAGGAGTTTGCTTATTAAATTTTTTTAAAAAAAAACTCCGAAAAATGTTTACATTTTTCAATTTAATGAGTGCTTTACATTATGTTGATCACTCTGTATACTGCAGTCTGCAGCCAACTAAGTCAAACCGACATTGTATTATTATTATGGAATATAATATAAATTGAGTGCAAGAATATTTCAAATTTAGTTAAGTTAGGTTAGGTCATATTATTTATTCATATTCATAGGGTACCACCCGGTCCTCTATTATGTATGAAAAAAAAAATAACCAAATTTTTCAAATTACTCCCCCCTAATAAGTTTCATTACTAAAAATAATGATATAAATAAAATTTTAGACAAATCAAATAAATTTAACCCGTGCCACAACAGGTCTGAAGTTACAAATATAGAAAATTTTTCAAAATCGTTTTTGTTATAAAACCAACATAACTCTAGAGAAAAGAATCATACGATAAATTCTTTAGATTATAAATTAAAGAAAACCAAATTTAAAATAGTTTATTTTCTATAATTTATATTATAAATTTAAAGCTTTTTTAAATATTTGAACTAAAAGGTCAAAAAAAAAAAAAAATCATAATCATTATCGGCTATCGGTCGATTGCACAAATAAATAATATGCACTTTACCCAGTACCCATATTTTGCGATTATTACCTAAAGATTATTTTTATGACTTAGACAATCAAATAATATATTATCTACATTCTTTATTCTCTACATCACATATTATTACAATCTATACTTATATGTTATCAGATGTATCATGTCATTGTAGTCATTTTGAGATTTATTGATTAATTTCTCAGTTGACTTACTACAATGACCAGTGTCACACTAAAATTGTTGAGTATTAAATTTTCAAATTTTGAACGTCATACATTTTATTTTAGTGACTTACAATGGTTACTAGGGATAGTTTACGTGAATCGAAATATATTTTTTTAATTGGATATAGTACAAATCAAATTGTTGGTAGTAAATTATCATCAAACAAACAAGTTTTGTCGGTACTATTTTTTAATATGCGTGAAGTAAACTTAAATTTGCATCAAAGTGCTACATTAGTGATACAAGAAGCAATCATTTTTTGGCGGAAGGCACGCATACCAACGAGAACAGAACAAAAGTGTGTGAACAAGCTGGAAGGTTTATACAAAGAGTGGAGAAATTTACAAAAATTAGAATATAGAAAAAGTGCAA